>JAPDVR010000002.1:69734021-69739021 GCA_026230005.1 Gila orcuttii | reverse complement strand
TTTCATTTCTGACTTTCATTTGTGTTCTATAGGCTAATAATGATAATCGTTAGTCAGCTAATGACTGTCCCTTCAATGACTAAACAGAACGACACATGAAGTGTGAAGGTCGTGAATGACGAGACACGAGTGTGCTTCATCTAAATAAACCGTAAATGACAGTTTTATGTCATAATGCTGTTCAGATTTAGTTTATCACGTTCATGAACTCAAGTGTTTCTTTCTGAAAGTGCGGCTGGTCAAACGCGCATCATGTCCTGGTTTAGTCACAGATTGGGCTTCTGTGTGTGTGTGTGTGTGTGTGTTTCTTCTGTTGGAGAAAATCACAGTCTGTCATCATCGAGAGTGAGTGACAATTACAGCATCTGTGTGTTATTGTAAACCTGCTGATCTGATGAGCTTCATCTGCTTTAAATCACAGCGTTTACACAAGACTGAGGCGTGAATTATGAATTATGACTCATAAATCTCTTTCTCTGGACTTCTGCCCTCTGCTGGATTGCATCTGAACGCGTTCAACTTTCCTGGAGATTGAGGATGAACTGATCTGGGGTCTGTACATCTCTCTCCGCTTGTGTGTTTGGTGCTCATATTCACATCAATACGCCAATAACACTAATGGAGGATCTTGATTTTAGCTCAGACTAGTGTTTAATAATCACCTAAAGCTTCAGAATGATTTAATAATGTTACATTATGCCTTCAGTAAAACATATTTTTTAGCAGTTCATGAGATGTTTTCTGGAAGGCTGTTTCTCGATTCGCTCCGATTATATAATAAAATCCATTTGATTCAGTTCCTCATTTGTCCTCAGTTTCAGATTAATTCAAGGACAGGTATTGATCAACAATACTCAATAAATGTACAGTTACAGTCGAGAACGGGGATAGTTGTCATGCTTTATGCTTTCTATATTTCTTGGGGTCGGTTTATTTGTCATACTCAGTCAGATTATGTATAAACTCTTATAGTCTAGACAACAAGCAGCATTCAGTTCATGGAGTAACACACAAAATGAAAAAATAGTTGAAAGAAAACGAGTTGTGTAAAAATACCATAAAGAAAACAGGTGAAAAGACTTTTCTCTGATGAACAGCTCAATCCTTATATCTTTGTGACTCTTGTCTGAATGTAAGAATATGATTTCAGAACAGAATATACAAACGTAAGACGATTAGAATAGAAAACAACATGTTTGAAACTGCTAGAGAAAATAAGTAGCGTAATGAAGCTTGATTTCTATGTGGTTACTGAGATGTGACAACTAGCCCCGGTGTCACGTGTTAAAGCGTTAGTGCGGAATCATGTTCTTACTCGAAGTTTCCTTTGCGCTTTTAGCTCGTATAGTCTAGTCTAAACACACGAGGATCTGCTGTGAAACGCGTTGCATCTGCGCGACAAATGAGTCTCGCGTCGTAATATCATCATCGCTGTAGAAACGCGCGCGTCGGGATGATGACGCGCGATCAGGTGGAGCGACCAGACGTGCGGCTCAGAGGCGGCTCAGATCTGGACCAGCAACATCTGATCCCCGATCATCTGATCCCCGATCATCTGAAGTAAAGGATCGGAACCGGGCGATCTCTGCGCGTCGGTGTCGCTCGCGGTTCGCATGAGGATCACTGGATTCTAGGCAAACCAGGAACCTTTTCCAGGATCTATAAGAAGGTAGACACTCTTTCATAGAAATTAGCTTTAACATTTGAAAAAAAAAAGCTGAGACGCTTTATGAACTTGGTGACAAAATGTCTGCGTTGATTTGTTTGGATTGATTATCGTAGACTATAAATTGATGTTCGATACTTTTTTGCACTTGAGCGGATGTCAGTTGACATTCATTTGATATTCCTTCGTGTGTTATTGCGTTTTATAATGCAGAATACAAGATCTTACATGCGTTTCCATTGAGATTCTGATAATGTCGGTCGATTAATCTCGTTATTTAATCTTTCAAAGTTGCGTGAAAATTGAGAGGATTTGTCCTTCTTTTCTGAACGACAGAACTGGTGTAGCTATTAATTCAAAATAAATATAATATCTGTTATTTGTTACCAGGCACAGTGTACATAACATAATGAATACAGGCTACTTATAATAAAATAAAACCCATCTTGTTTATTGTTGACGGTCTTTGTTCGGCTTCGGCTCGAGCTTCGGTCGATCTCTCTTTATATTTTCGTATGTTTTTGTTTATTGAAAGAATGCGTCATCAGATCTCACATGAATGAACGTATTTAATAGACAATGTCATTGAAGTTTGATAAGTGAATATTAAAAACGCGAAAACAAGAGCTTGTGTTTTATCGGTCATGCCAACGTCAACAGCTTTGTGTGTGTGTGAGGGTTTGGGTTAGATGCAGGCGAGTAAAATCATTTACATTGACTGTGAAAAGTCCTCAGTAATAAAGGTGTGTGTGTGTGTGTGTGTGTGTGTGTGCAACAGTTAGTCGAACCTCGCTCTCTGTCTTTGCGCTGCCGTCCAGTTTCTTATGAGCAACAACCGACACGCAAACCTCACAACTAACACACTTATCAGGAGAGTGTGTGTGTTACACGACTGTCACGCAGATCCACGCGTCAGGGGTCGTTGCAAGATCAGGACACACACGCGTTTGTGTGACACTGATAGCGCCAATCACAAACACACACCTTGTGTCATGAGTCTCTCTTTCTCTCTCTCACACACACACACACACACACACACACACACACACACACACACACACACACACACACACACACACACACACACACACACACTCACACACACACACACACACACACACACACACACACACTCATTGCTTGAGTGACCGGATTTTAAAGTCTACTTGAAATCCAAATACACTTCATTCTATATTTTCTTCTATTTATTTATTTAATTATTCATGCTCCTGCTCTTATTCATCAGTGCACATTATTTGAAATAAAATGGCAGAATTTTCCTTCCCAGCTGATTTTCTCTCAGCTTTTTCCTCTATTGCTGTGATATTTTCATGGCCGCCGCACACAGCTGATATCAGATTAAAATGATGAGATCTGTTGCCTTCCTCTTGTTTACAAACATTGTGAAAAAATCGATTTAGTAGCAACTATATTTGACAAAAGCATCTTTTTAATTGATGGCCATTTCAGAAGTAGCAGATATTGTACCTAAATAACTTTATGCAAGTAATATTTATATAGTGAATAATCTGTTGATTCTGACAGCAGATTTGTCATTTGGTGAAGTCTTAAAACATTAATGACAGTGGTTTGCACAAGCTATCATCAATAGTGCCCTTAATTTTGCTTGTTATTATTTGAGTTTTTTTTTTAAACACCTGTAAAAATATTAAAATTGTTGACCTCACTTATCGACTAATCGTTCCTGGATCAACAACTCTGTCCCAGCCCGCTGAACGTGATGTACAACATGTTTCTGGATCAACATTCCAATCAACCAATCAGATGTGAGGGCCACGTTTAGAGTAAGTCTAGAATTAACCCGGGTCAGCTGCGTCTACATCAGTGTTTTCACCATCATTCCCTCTGATTTATAGGACTGCATTTTAGGACAGAAACATTGTTCCAGGATGAACAAAATATGTCCTGATGATGAATGTGATGATGTGATGAAAGTGATGATGATGTGATGAATGTGATGATGTGATGATGATAATGATGTGATGATGATGATGTGATGAATATGATGATGATGTGATGATGATGATGATGATGATGATGTGATGATGTGATGATGTGATGATGTGATGATGATGATGTGATGAATGTGATGATGTGATGATGATGTGATGAATGTGATGATGTGATGATGATGTGATGAATGTGATGATGATGTGATGATGTGATGAATGTGATGATGTGATGATGATGTGATGAATGTGATGATGGTGTGATGATGTGATGATGTGATGAATGTGATGATGATGATGTGATGATGTGATGAATGTGATGATGTGATGAATGTGATGATGATGATGTGATGATGTGATGAATGTGATGATGATGATGTGATGATGTGATGAATGTGATGATGTGATGAATGTGATGATGTGATGTGATGATGTGATGATGTGATGAATGTGATGATGTGATGATGATGTGATGATGTGATGAATGTGATGATGATGATGTGATGAATGTGATGATGGTGTGATGATGTGATGAATGTGATGATGATGATGTGATGAATGTGATGATGGTGTGATGAATGTGATGATGTGATGATGTGATGAATGTGATGATGTGATGAATGTGATGATGTGATGATGTGATGATGTGATGAATGTGATGAATGTGATGATGTGATGATGATGTGATGATGATGATGATGTGATGAATGTGATGATGTGATGGATGTGATGAATGTGATGATGATGATGTGATGAATGTGATGAATGTGATGAATGTGATGAATGTGATGTGATGATGATGATGATGTGATGAATGTGACGATGTGATGTGATGTGATGTGATGATGTGATGAATGTGATGTGATGAATGTGATGATGTGATGAATGTGATGATGTGATGAATGTGATGTGATGATGTGATGAATGTGATGATGTGATGAATTTGATGAATGTGATGTGATGATGTGATGAATGTGATGATGTGATGAATGTGATGATGTGATGATGATGTGATGAATGTGATGATGATGTGATGTGATGAATGTGATGAATGTGATGTGATGATGTGATGAATGTGATGTGATGAATGTGATGAATGTGATGAATGTGATGATGTGATGAATGTGATGTGATGATGTGATGAATGTGATGATGTGATGAATGTGATGAATGTGATGTGATGAATGTGATGATGTGATGAATGTGATGAATGTGATGTGATGATGTGATGAATGTGATGATGTGATGAATGTGATGATGATGATGTGATGATGTGATGATGTGATGATGTGATGAATGTGATGATGTGATGAATGTGATGAATGTGATGTGATGATGTGATGATGTGATGATGTGATGATGTG
>JAPDVR010000002.1:69674021-69731521 GCA_026230005.1 Gila orcuttii | reverse complement strand
AACAGTAATGAGGTTTGTCATGACCAGAAGCTTTCGTACGTTTAGTGTGTTTGTATCAAGTGTAAGTCTGTTTACAGTCAGATAGACACTGAAATGTACAATATCAACATAGTGACTCGTGTGATTAACTGTAAATGTTCAACTTCAGAGATGTGTGTGAATCCTACATAATGCTTCATGGAATTATGACAGATGATCCCAAAAAAGGTACTTGTGACTTTTTATCTCACATTTGTGGCCTTTTCTTCATCCTCCGGAGACTGATGAATACTGTGGAACGACTCGTTCATATAGTGTGGAGATATTAATATTCAGACACAGGCTAATTCTTAAACAGATTTTAATCAAGAAAAGAAATACTATTATTGACAAAAATATATTTAAAAAATACTGTGTTGAGGCAAAATTTCATAAGGAATAAATATGGAATAAATATTAGAAACAAGTTTCATGGAATATCAAATAAATAAATGTTTTTGTTGATAAACTATTTAAAAAATCTCAACATGCCGGCTCAATTTGCCCCCATTCATGCATTCTCGGGTTAGAAGGTTTTTCCCTCACGGAATCGTTCCCTCCATGATTTGGTGAGAGACGGTGTGATGTCCTGCGGTGAGAGTGCTAGCGTGACGTGCGTGAGTGAATCCGGTCCGATCAGGAGTTTCAGGAACACTTTCTGTGAGCGGTCGTCGTCTGATACGCTGTGAGGATCCGGGTTACAGCTGCACACGACACACACACACATCAGCTGCACACGACACACACACACATCAGCTGCACACACTACTGCGACAGACTGCATGCTAGCGGTTCTCAGTGTTAGCGGGTCAGCGTCTCACACACACCGTCTTCAGATCCGATGTCGTCTAATTAGGCCTATTATAATATATACACCAACATGTGTATGTGTGGGTCAGTACGTCTCTTTTACAAGAAACCGATACACTCAGCAAGGATTCATTAAATAAATTCAACAATAAGTTTTTAAGTGCAGTATTGGTGATCTTTAGTGCTGTAATCTCTGGTGATGTTGAGGTTAAAGGTTAAAGAGACAAAATCCTGTTTAGGACTCAGAATATCCATAGTGGAATTGTTTTCAGTTCGTTTCCTAAAACTCTTGAAAGTATTTTTTGCTACTGTTATTTTACCTCTAAATTTTGGGCGAATGTTTTTAATTGGCTTTCAGTAAAAAATATATATATATATATTGCATACATATTTGTCTCTTAGTTTTAGAAAATATCCTGTTTTTTTAAAGAAAAGCACACTAAGCAAACCAAAAGTCAAAGGCGAAAAAGGCAGTCACAGGTGAGGGTTAGTCAGGGTTAGTCAGGGTTAGTCAGGGTTAGTCAGGGTTAGTCAGTGTTAGTCAGTGTTAGTCAGTGTTAGTCGGGGTTAGTCGGGGTTAGTCGGGGTTAGTCGGGGTTAGTCAGTGTTAGTCAGGGTTAGTCAGTGTTAGTCAGGGTTAGTCAGTGTTAGTCAGTGTTAGTCAGTGTTAGTCAGGGTTAGTCAGTGTTAGTCAGTGTTAGTCAGGGTTAGTGTTAGTCAGGGTTAGTCAGTGTTAGTCAGGGTTGGTCAGTGTTAGTCAGTGTTAGTCAGTGTTAGTGTTAGTCAGTGTTAGTGTTAGTCAGTGTTAGTCAGTGTTAGTCAGGGTTAGTCAGTGTTAGTGTTAGTCAGTGTTAGTCAGTGTTAGTCAGTGTTAGTCAGTGTTAGTCAGGGTTAGTCAGTGTTAGTCAGTGTTAGTCAGGGTTAGTCAGGGTTAGTCAGTGTTAGTGTTAGTGAGTGTTAGTCAGTGTTAGTCAGGGTTAGTCAGTGTTAGTCAGTGTTAGTCAGTGTTAGTCAGGGTTAGTCAGGGTTAGTCAGTGTTAGTCAGTGTTAGTCAGTGTTAGTCAGTGTTAGTCAGTGTTAGTCAGGGTTAGTCAGTGTTAGTCAGTGTTAGTCAGGGTTAGTCAGGGTTAGTCAGTGTTAGTCAGTGTTAGTCAGTGTTAGTCAGGGTTAGTCAGTGTTAGTCAGTGTTAGTCAGGGTTAGTCAGGGTTAGTCAGTGTTAGTGTTAGTGAGTGTTAGTCAGTGTTAGTCAGGGTTAGTCAGTGTTAGTCAGTGTTAGTCAGTGTTAGTCAGGGTTAGTCAGTGTTAGTGTTAGTGAGTGTTAGTCAGTGTTAGTCAGGGTTAGTCAGTGTTAGTCAGTGTTAGTCAGTGTTAGTGAGTGTTTGTCAGTGTTAGTCAGGGTTAGTCAGTGTTAGTCAGTGTTAGTCAGTGTTAGTCAGTGTTAGTCAGTGTTAGTCAGTGTTAGTCAGTGTTAGTCAGTGTTAGTCAGGGTTAGTCAGGGTTAGTCAGTGTTAGTCAGTGTTAGTCAGTGTTAGTCAGTGTTAGTCAGTGTTAGTCAGTGTTAGTGAGTGTTAGTCAGTGTTAGTCAGGGTTAGTCAGTGTTAGTCAGTGTTAGTCAGTGTTAGTCAGTGTTAGTCAGGGTTAGTCAGGGTTAGTCAGGGTTAGTCAGTGTTAGTCAGTGTTAGTCAGTGTTAGTCAGTGTTAGTCAGTGTTAGTGAGTGTTAGTCAGTGTTAGTCAGGGTTAGTCAGTGTTAGTCAGTGTTAGTCAGTGTTAGTCAGTGTTAGTCAGGGTTAGTCAGGGTTAGTCAGGGTTAGTCAGTGTTAGTCAGTGTTAGTCAGTGTTAGTCAGTGTTAGTCAGTGTTAGTCAGTGTTAGTCAGTGTTAGTGAGTGTTAGTCAGTGTTAGTCAGTGTTAGTCAGTGTTAGTCAGTGTTAGTCAGGGTTAGTCAGTGTTAGTCAGTGTTAGTCAGGGTTAGTCAGGGTTAGTCAGTGTTAGTGTTAGTGAGTGTTAGTCAGTGTTAGTCAGGGTTAGTCAGTGTTAGTCAGTGTTAGTCAGTGTTAGTCAGGGTTAGTCAGTGTTAGTGTTAGTGAGTGTTAGTCAGTGTTAGTCAGGGTTAGTCAGTGTTAGTCAGTGTTAGTCAGTGTTAGTGAGTGTTTGTCAGTGTTAGTCAGGGTTAGTCAGTGTTAGTCAGTGTTAGTCAGTGTTAGTCAGTGTTAGTCAGTGTTAGTCAGTGTTAGTCAGGGTTAGTCAGGGTTAGTCAGTGTTAGTCAGTGTTAGTCAGTGTTAGTCAGTGTTAGTCAGTGTTAGTCAGTGTTAGTGAGTGTTAGTCAGTGTTAGTCAGGGTTAGTCAGTGTTAGTCAGTGTTAGTCAGTGTTAGTCAGTGTTAGTCAGGGTTAGTCAGGGTTAGTCAGGGTTAGTCAGTGTTAGTCAGTGTTAGTCAGTGTTAGTCAGTGTTAGTCAGTGTTAGTCAGTGTTAGTCAGTGTTAGTGAGTGTTAGTCAGTGTTAGTCAGGGTTAGTCAGTGTTAGTCAGTGTTAGTCAGTGTTAGTCAGTGTTAGTCAGTGTTAGTTTATCCAGTGTTAATCAACTCTGATCTGTCGTGTCACTAGATGATAATGTACACGCACTTTGATTCAGTGCGAATGGTTCTGGCTGCAGAAATGATGCTCTCTCTGTGTTCGTGTGTGTGTGTGTGTGTGTGTGTGTGTGTGTATGTGTGTGTGTGTGTGTGTCAGGCTTCCGCACAATTCAGAATTGAATTGAGAATGATTCCTGAATTCCAGTTCAATTCTTGAATTTTAATTGAATTTGAATTGATGTCAAAAACAGGATCTAGAATTACAATTCGAATTTGAATTAAAGGAAGCAGAATTGCAATTCAAAACAAATTCTAAGAAATTCATATAGATATTTTAAGTGAAGTGTTTAACAATGAAGCTTTACAGTATATGTCAGATATGATTGCATTACATATTCTATAAATGATATTAGTTTGAACTACTTGTACAGATTACATTAACAGGAAATATTTTTCCCCAGCAATGAATGTTAAAAGCTCTAGTCACAGAACAAATAATTAAGTTTGATTTATTGTAATTGTAATTTTGTGGAACATGATAGAACATGACTCAATTTCCCAGAATTACTTTAGTAAATCTTTAGAAAAAAAACAACAATTTGATGTGGACATTTGTTTTTGTGTATATATATATATATATATTAGGGGTGTAACGGTTCACAAAATTCACGGTTCGGTTCGATACGATACACTTGTGTTACGGTTCGGTTCGGTACGGTTCGGTACGTTTCCGATACAGCAAAAAGAAAGAAATGCCAGAGAAATTTCCTTGTTTTCATTTTTTTTATTATATTTGTATTAAAACTAACATCATAAAGTATGATATTTTTTTAACTTTGAGCAATGATGGAGCTATACTTGACTTTTCTTAGGAGCATATAAAACAAAACAGCTCCTTGGACAAAATTAAATGTAATATTATAGTAGTGTGGCGAACAGGACGGCCGAGGGACGTGAGAGAACGGCGCGAGGCCGGTGGTGCGATATTGCTAATGAGCAGCACCTGTGAAGCACACCGGTCTCGCATCTCTCACGGAGGAGCGGAAGCATAAAGGCGGAGCGACGACGTTGATGATCGAGAGAGGAACAGGCCTGTATTTTAGTTGTGTTTGGTTTTTGTATTTGTATTTTATTTTAGCCAGCAGTCGTCCGCGAGGGGCTGCAGACAGTTATGTTTATTTTCGGTAGCCAGCAGTCGTCCGCGAGGGGCTGCTGGCGGTATTTTGGTTTGTTTGTTTTATTTTAATAAAGTTTATTTGAATGTTCGGCGGTTCCCGCCTCCGTCCTCCCTGAACATTGTTACAAGTAGGTTTATTTTAGTTCAGATTAACATTTGAGGGCAGCAATTGTATTCATAATGTCAAAATAAAACCGACGTGATGTTACTTGAAAGCATTATAGCCTACTATTCCTGCCAAACTTCCATGGTTACAGTTAGTAGTGTTACTAAAGTAAATCCATGGTGAATATTGCTGATCTGCGAACACTGGATAGTTCATTCATGGCACAATGTTTCTTCCTGGTTTCCACGTCAGCGCTGTTTGATCCGTTAATAACGGAGAAATGCGAATGTTTCTCACTAGATCTCGCAGCAATGTTATTACTTCAGTGGTGAAGTCAAATGCTTTCTTTACTGGATGTCTCAGCGCTGTGTAGTAACAGTGCTGCTTGAATAAGATCGGCTCGCGCTGCATTGGCCCAGACTGATAAACGGTCCGTCAACCACACAATAAACGAGTAGCTCAGTTTCGTTCCGCTTACATTACATTTGCCATTTGATGTTGGGCAATGTTGTGGTCACGCCAGCGTCTCTCACATTATAAGCGCGCTTGCCACGCGCGACGCGCCTACATTTGAAATAACGAAATTTTGGTCGGCAGGAAAAATGGTCCAACGAACCGTTCGGTTCAAAAATGCGTACCGAAAACCGAACCGAAAGCCTCGTACCGAACGGTTCAATACGAATACGTGTATCGTTACACCCCTAATATATATATATATATATATATATATATATATATATATATATATATTAGAACAAAATGTATGCAGGGTTGAGGAGTGAGTTAACTGTAATGAAATTGTTATTGAATTACAAAATGAATGTAATTGTATTTAGTTGTATTACTGAGGTAAAATGTGTAATTTAATTAGTTACTAATCAAATTAAAAGGAAATTGCTTTACATTGATAAAGTAATCCAAACCACATTTATAATGGGTAACTTATAACAGTAGGCAATTACATTTCCAAAGTAACCTTCCTAACGCTGAATGTATGTGAGATTAAACATATTCTTTCTGTTGTGTGACTGTGTGGAATTTCTTTGAATTGCCATGAATTTAATTCCACTTCCTGTCATTCCAATTCAAATTTAACTTCCTGTGTGGCGGAGTCAATTCAATTCAAATTTCAATTCATGAATTGAATGGAGGCCAATTATGAATTTTGCACAAGCCTGGTGTGTGTGTGTAAATGGCATGGGTTGGTGTTTTCTCATTCTGACCTCATAAGCAGCTTATTGATCAGCCAATTACCTGAGATCTGGACTGTGGACGTCCATCTGTCGACTGCAGTGCCCTAACGAGAGGTCATCACTGACGAGGCCTGATCTCCACGCCTGACCCCGTTCCCGCTCAGATTAGGGTCAGAAACCACAGAGAACAAGTAATCCATAATCTTTATTCTTCATGGACAAGATGAGAGGAAACAAAGTGGGACTAACAGAGTCCGGTCGAATTGAAGTGGATACATGTTTACCTGATAAGAAGTCATGAACTACGATGGAAACCCATTTACTGAATAGAGGGGTTTCACGACGCGTCATCAATCCGGAAGTCGGCCATTTTGGAGGTACTGAACGTAAACAATGCCACTGAACTGAACGACTCGCACTTTTGGCTGATTATTGCTGCTGAAAAATGGTCGAGTTTTGGTCTGTACTAATCGGTCGCACCGGGGAGAAACATTTTGAGTTCTATAGACTGCCAAAAGTTAAAGAAAAGAGTGCAAAAAACTGATGAAAGAAGGCGTTTGTGGTTGAGAGAGGTACCGCATCAGCCATGTGTAACTTAAATGAAGCGTTGACTATGGCTAAAATGTTGACGTAGTTAATTATGGCTACATTCACACTGTCAGTCCAAATCCGATTATCTTTGTATCAGATTTGAATCTGATCTAAAATGATGTCCACACTGTCTATCGCAACTGTTCAGATCTGATTTGTGTGATCATGCAGCTCTTTGGCAGTATGGCAATGACGTTGCGTTGATGGAGAGGTTTGCATTTGCAATAAAGATGTTGTCTTATTTAAATTTTACAACACTGAAATGTGTAGCCTCCGCGCTGGACTCCTGCGTCTCGAGCTGATGCAGAACTGTAACGTTAGGAGGCTGTTACTGTACAGTTTTTTTTCCGCGCTCTTGTCTGCGCCGGTTACAAAAATAATAATTTTCTGCTCGTCCGGCACTTTGCAACAACACAGCCTTGTTTCGGCAGCGACTTTCAGCATGTTCCCTATAACAACGTCTGACGTTTACATTTTACGTGGCGTGAGAAAGTCACATAGGCTACCACGCGAAATCCGATCAGAGCGTTCAGACTTAAGCTGATGTCCTGATATGTGATTTGAATAGGATTTCAAACCACATATGGATGTAGCTTGAAACGGATTTCATGTGCTTTTTTGGACTGACAATCTGAACGTATCCTAAGAAATAGAAGGAAGAATTGCAGTAAGGGCTAGAGCTAGCTCGTTCGGATACCACATTTTAACTTTAGTTTGTCAATTTCGCGCTCTTTCCTGCTTACTAAGTCATTCTCTATATGATTTCACAGCTTCCACGTGTTTTTCCATGGTTTATTAGTGTAACAATGTGTTCAGTAGTACATACACAGTGCAATCCATGCTGTTGTTTATATCCGAGTCCCTCCATAATGGCCGCGCATCCGGGTTACCGCCCAGAATGTGACGTCGGTGAAACCCCTCTATAAATCCCTCAATAAACTCTTGTGACTTGTGTGATCAGAATGATTTGGTGTGTGTTCCCATAGTGAATTTTTTGTTAAGTTTCCCGACATTTCCTTCAACCCTACAACACAACACCTCAAACACCTGTGAAAGTACCTGACAGTACATTCTGTATATTGGGCCGGTTTTTACAGACATCTCAGAATGCACTTCAATTTTATTTATGAATTTATTATTTGAATTCTAAAGTAATTTATGCATGTGATCATGGGCCGATACTGAATCATAGATGTCTGGATTGATCCGAGACGAATAAAGATGATCCTCCGAGCGTTTAATCCGACAATAGCGGCGGCGAGTAAATCTCTTATTCTGCTGTTCTTTATAAGCTCTTAATCTCCTCCAGATATTAGAAACGCTTCAGTACAAGCGCATGTATAGAGTCTGCATAGAGATAGGCGTTTTTCACTTCTGAAGCTCTTCGTGTGTGTGTGTGTGTGTGTGTGTGATTACTTAACAGGGATGGAGTTTTTAGGGACACAGAAACAGTAAACGGACGTTATGGCGATCTCACACACACATTCTGCACAATCACCGCTTTCATTACAGGACTTGATGGATTAAAGACTGCTTTTATAACGCGTTCAGGTCGTCATCTACTTTTGTGTAACAATATTAGATCAAACTTTGGTCTTTCGAGGAAAAGAGCTTATTTGTGCGATTACAGTCACTGAGCAAACGTCTGGATATATGTGTTTCTGCAGTCGACATGATCTGATTAAAAGCGCCTGTAATGTTAACAAATCTCTTAATTCATGTTTCATATTGTGAATGATTCATCAGTGACTTTATTATAAAGATAAGCATGATTGTGTGTGTGATTTGTTCATGTTAACCTTTTTAGGTGTAGTAGTTTTTTTTAATAATAATAATAATAATAATTGAATACTGGTTAATGTCATGATTGATTTGAGGAACTGACGAGCTGCTCTTCATCATTACTCTGTCCTATGATGCTGTGTCTGATATTCCCTGTCATGTGTGTAATAGAGTTTAGAGTGTGTAATAGAGTTTAAAGTGTGTAATAGAGTTTCGTGTGAAATAGAGTTTAGTGTGTGTAATAGAGTTTAGTGTGTGTAATAGAGTTTAGAATGTGTAATAGAGTTTAGTGTGTGTTATAGAGTTTAGAGTGTGTAATAGAGTTTAAAGTGTGTAATAGAGTTTCGTGTGAAATAGAGTTTAGTGTGTGTAATAGAGTTTAGTGTGTGTAATAGAGTTTAGAATGTGTAATAGAGTTTAGTGTGTGTAATAGAGTTTAGTGTGTGTAATAGAGTTTAGAATGTGTAATAGAGTTTAGTGTGTGTTATAGAGTTTAGAGTGTGTAATAGAGTTTAGAGTTTGTAATAGAATTTCGTGTGAAATAGAGTTTAGTGTGTGTAATAGAGTTTAGTGTGTGTAATAGAGTTTAGAATGTGTAATAGAGTTTAGTGTGTGTAATAGAGTTTAGAGTGTGTAATAGTTTTGTGTGAAATAGTGTAGTGTGTGTGTAATAGTTTTGTGTGAAATAGTTTAGTGTGAGTAATAGTTTAGTGTGTGTAATAGAGTTTAGAGTGTGTAATAGAGTTTAGTGTGTGTAATAGAGTTTAGAGTGTGTAATAGTTTCGTGTGAAATAGTTTAGTGTGAGTAATAGTTTAGTGTGTGTAATAGAGTTTAGAGTGTGTAATAGAGTTTAGAGTGTGTAATAGTTTCGTGTGAAATAGTTTAGTGTGAGTAATAGTTTAGTGTGTGTAATAGTTTAGTGTGTGTAATAGAGTTTAGAGTGTGTAATAGAGTTTAGACTGTGTAATAGAGTTTAGTGTGTAATAGAGTTTAGTGTGTGTAATAGTTTAGTGTGTGTAATAGAGTTTAGACTGTGTAATAGAGTTTAGTGTGTGTAATAGATTTTAGAGTGTGTAATAGAGTTTAGTGTGTAATAGAGTTTAGTGAGTGTAATAGTTTAGTGTGTGTAATAGAGTTTCGTGTGTAATAGTTTAGTGTGGGTAATAGTTTAGAGTGTGTAATAGTTCTGTGTGTAATAGTTTAGTGTGTGTAATAGAGTTTAGTGTGTGTAATAGAGTTTAGTGTGTGTAATAGAGTTTAGTGTGTGTAATAGATTTTAGAGTGTGTAATAGAGTTTAGTGTGTGTAATAGTTTAGTGTGTGTAAGAGTTTAGTGTGTGTAATAGAGTTTAGAGTGTGTAATAGTTTCGTGTGAAATAGTTTAGTGTGAGTAATAGTTTAGTGTGTGTAATAGAGTTTAGAGTGTGTAATAGAGTTTAGTGTGTAATAGAGTTTAGTGTGTGTAATAGAGTTTAGTGTGTGTAATAGTTTAGTGTGTGTAATAGAGTCTAGAGTTTAGTGTGTGTAATAGATTTTAGAGTGTGTAATTGAGTTTAGTGTGTAATAGAGTTTAGTGTGTAATAGAGTTTAGTGAGTGTAATAGAGTTTAGTGTGTGTAATAGAGTTTCGTGTGTAATAGTTTAGTGTGTGTAATAGAGTTTAGAGTCTGTAATAGAGTTTCGTGTGTAATAGAGTTTCGTGTGAAATAGAGTTTAGTGTGTGTAATAGAGTTTAGAGTGTGTAATAGAGTTTGGTGTGTGTAATAGAGATTAGAGTGTGTAATAGTTGTGTGTGTAATAGAGTTTAGTGTGTGTAATAGAGTTTAGTGTGTGTAATAGATTTTAGAGTGTGTAATAGAGTTTATTGTGTGTAATAGTTTAGTGTGTGTAATAGAGTTTAGTGTGTGTAATAGAGTTTAGTGTGTGTAATAGATTTTAGAGTGTGTAATAGAGTTTAGAGTGTGTAATAGAATTTCGTGTGAAATAGAGTTTAGTGTGTGTAATAGAGTTTAGAATGTGTAATAGAGTTTAGTGTGTGTAATAGAGTTTAGAGTGTGTAATAGTTTCGTGTGAAATAGTTTAGTGTGTGTAATAGTTTTGTGTAAAATAGTTTAGTGTGAGTAATAGTTTAGTGTGTGTAATAGAGTTTAGTGTGTAATAGAGTTTAGTGTGAGTAATAGTTTAGTGTGTGTAATAGAGTTTAGTGTGTGTAATAGAGTTTAGAGTGTGTAATAGAGTTTAGTGTGTGTAATAGAGTTTAGAGTGTGTAATAGAGTTTAGTGTGTGTAATAGAGTTTAGAGTGTGTAATAGTTTCGTGTGAAATAGTTTAGTGTGAGTAATAGTTTAGTGTGTGTAATAGAGTTTAGAGTGTGTAATAGAGTTTAGTGTGTAATAGAGTTTAGTGTGTGTAATAGTTTAGTGTGTGTAATAGAGTTTAGACTGTGTAATAGAGTTTAGTGTGTGTAATAGATTTTAGAGTGTCTAATAGATTTTAGTGTGTAATAGAGTTTAGTGAGTGTAATAGAGTTTAGTGTGTGTAATAGAGTTTCGTGTGAAATAGAGTTTAGTGTGTGTAATAGAGTTTAGAGTGTGTAATAGAGTTTAGAGTGTGTAATAGTTCTGTGTGTAATAGAGTTTAGTGTGTGTAATAGAGTTTAGTGTGTGTAATAGAGTTTAGTGTGTGTAATAGATTTTAGAGTGTGTAATAGAGTTTATTGTGTGTAATAGTTTAGTGTGTGTAAGAGTTTAGTGTGTGTAATAGAGTTTAGAGTGTGTAATAGAGTTTAGAGTGTAATAGAGTTTAGTGTGTGTAATAGAGTTTAGTGTGTGTAATAGAGTTTAGTGTGTGTAATAGATTTTAGAGTGTGTAATAGAGTTTATTGTGTGTAATAGTTTAGTGTGTGTAAGAGTTTAGTGTGTGTAATAGAGTTTAGAGTGTGTAATAGAGTTTAGAGTGTAATAGAGTTTAGTGTGTGTAATAAAGTTTAGTGTGTGTAATAGAGTTTAGAGTGTGTAAGAGTTTAGAGTGTGTAAGTTTAGTGTGTGTAAGAGTTTAGCGTGTGTAATAGAGTTTAGTGTGTGTAATAGAGTTTGGTGTGTGTGTGTAATAGAGTTTAGTGTGTGTAATAGAGTTTAGTGTGTGTAATAGAGTTTAGAGTGTGTAATAAAGTTTGGTGTGTGTAATAGAGTTTAGTGTGTGTAATAGAGCTTAGTGTGTGTAATAGAGTCTAGAGTTTAGTGTGTGTAATAGAGTTTAGAGTGTGTAATAGAGTTTAGAGTGTGTAATAGAGTTTAGTGTGTGTAATAGAGTTTAGAGTGTGTAATAGAGTTTAGTGTGTGTAATAGTTTAGAGTGTGTAAGAGTTTAGTGTGTGTAATAGAGTTTAGTGTGTGTAATAGTTTAGTATGTGTAATAGAGCTTAGTGTGTGTAATAGAGTCTAGAGTTTAGTGTGTGTAATAGAGTTTAATGTGTAATAGAGTTTAGAGTGTGTAATAGAGTTTAGTGTGTGTAATAGAGTTTAGAGTGTGTAATAGAGTTTAGTGTGTGTAATAAAGTTTAGTGTGTGTAAGAGTTTAGTGTGTGTAATAGAGCTTAGTGTGTGTAATAGAGTCTAGAGTTTAGTGTGTGTAATAGAGTTTAGTGTGTAATAGAGTTTAGAGTGTGTAATAGTTTAGTGTGTGTAATAGAGTTTAGAGTGTGTAATAGAGTTTAGTGTGTGTAATAGAGCTTAGTGTGTGTAATAGAGTCTAGAGTTTAGTGTGTGTAATAGAGTTTAGTGTGTAATAGAGTTTAGAGTGTGTAATAGTTTAGTGTGTGTAATAGAGTTTAGAGTGTGTAATAGAGTTTAGTGTGTGTAATAGAGTTTAGAGTGTGTAATAGAGTTTAGTGTGTGTAATAGTGTTTAATAGAGTTTAGTGTGTGTAATAGTGTGTAATAGAGTTTAGTGTGTGTAATAGAGTTTAGAGTGTGTAATAGAGTTTAGTGTGTGTAATAGAGTTTAGAGTGTGTAATAGAGTTTAGTGTGTGTAATAGAGTTTAGAGTGTGTAATAGATTGTGTAATAGAGTTTAGTGTGTGTAATAGTGTGAAATAGAGTTTAGTGTGTGTAATAGAGTGTGTAATAGAGTTTAGTGTGTGTAATAGAGTGTGTAATAGAATTTAGTGTGTGTAATAGAGTGTGTAATAGAGTTTAGTGTGTGTAATAGAGTGTGTAATAGAGTTTAGTGTGTGTAATAGAGTGTGTAATAGAGTTTAGTGTGTGTAATAGAGTGTGTAATAGAGTTTAGTGTGTGTAATAGAGTGTGTAATAGAGTTTAGTGTGTGTAATAGAGTGTGTAATAGAGTTTAGTGTGTGTAATAGTTTAGAGTGTGTAAGAGTTTAGTGTGTGTAATAGAGTTTAGTGTGTGTAATAGAGCTTAGTGTGTGTAATAGAGTCTAGAGTTTAGTGTGTGTAATAGAGTTTAGAGTGTGTAATAGAGTTTAGAGTGTGTAATAGAGTTTAGTGTGTGTAATAGAGTTTAGAGTGTGTAATAGAGTTTAGTGTGTGTAATAGTTTAGAGTGTGTAAGAGTTTAGTGTGTGTAATAGAGTTTAGTGTGTGTAATAGTTTAGTATGTGTAATAGAGCTTAGTGTGTGTAATAGAGTCTAGAGTTTAGTGTGTGTAATAGAGTTTAATGTGTAATAGAGTTTAGAGTGTGTAATAGAGTTTAGTGTGTGTAATAGAGTTTAGAGTGTGTAATAGAGTTTAGTGTGTGTAATAAAGTTTAGTGTGTGTAAGAGTTTAGTGTGTGTAAGAGTTTAGTGTGTGTAATAGAGTTTAGTGTGTGTAATAGTTTAGTGTGTGTAATAGAGTTTAGTGTGTGTAATAGAGTTTAGTGTGTGTAATAGAGCTTAGTGTGTGTAATAGAGTCTAGAGTTTAGTGTGTGTAATAGAGTTTAGTGTGTAATAGAGTTTAGAGTGTGTAATAGTTTAGTGTGTGTAATAGAGTTTAGAGTGTGTAATAGAGTTTAGTGTGTGTAATAGAGTTTAGAATGTGTAATAGAGTTTAGTGTGTGTAATAGTGTTTAATAGAGTTTAGTGTGTGTAATAGTGTGTAATAGAGTTTAGTGTGTGTAATAGAGTTTAGAGTGTGTAATAGAGTTTAGTGTGTGTAATAGAGTTTAGAGTGTGTAATAGAGTTTAGTGTGTGTAATAGAGTTTAGAGTGTGTAATAGATTGTGTAATAGAGTTTAGTGTGTGTAATAGTGTGAAATAGAGTTTAGTGTGTGTAATAGAGTGTGTAATAGAGTTTAGTGTGTGTAATAGAGTGTGTAATAGAGTTTAGTGTGTGTAATAGAGTTTAGAGTGTGTAATAGAGTTTAGTGTGTGTAATAGAGTTTAGAGTGTGTAATAGATTGTGTAATAGAGTTTAGTGTGTGTAATAGTGTGAAATAGAGTTTAGTGTGTGTAATAGAGTGTGTAATAGAGTTTAGTGTGTGTAATAGAGTGTGTAATAGAATTTAGTGTGTGTAATAGAGTGTGTAATAGAGTTTAGTGTGTGTAATAGAGTGTGTAATAGAGTTTAGTGTGTGTAATAGAGTGTGTAATAGAGTTTAGTGTGTGTAATAGAGTGTGTAATAGAGTTTAGTGTGTGTAATAGAGTGTGTAATAGAGTTTAGTGTGTGTAATAGAGTGTGTAATAGAGTTTAGTGTGTGTAATAGAGTGTGTAATAGAGTTTAGAGTGTGTAATAGAGTGTGTAATAGAGTTTAGTGTGTGTAATAGAGCTTAGTGTGTGTAATAGAGTCTAGAGTTTAGTGTGTGTAATAGAGTTTAGAGTGTAATAGAGTTTAGAGTGTGTAATAGAGTTTAGTGTGTGTAATAGAGTTTAGAGTGTGTAATAGAGTTTAGTGTGTGTAATAGTTTAGAGTGTGTAAGAGTTTAGTGTGTGTAATAGAGTTTAGTGTGTGTAATAGAGCTTAGTGTGTGTAATAGAGTCTAGAGTTTAGTGTGTGTAATAGAGTTTAGAGTGTGTAATAGAGTTTAGAGTGTGTAATAGAGTTTAGTGTGTGTAATAGAGTTTAGAGTGTGTAATAGAGTTTAGTGTGTGTAATAGTTTAGAGTGTGTAAGAGTTTAGTGTGTGTAATAGAGTTTAGTGTGTGTAATAGTTTAGTATGTGTAATAGAGCTTAGTGTGTGTAATAGAGTCTAGAGTTTAGTGTGTGTAATAGAGTTTAATGTGTAATAGAGTTTAGAGTGTGTAATAGAGTTTAGTGTGTGTAATAGAGTTTAGAGTGTGTAATAGAGTTTAGTGTGTGTAATAAAGTTTAGTGTGTGTAAGAGTTTAGTGTGTGTAAGAGTTTAGTGTGTGTAATAGAGTTTAGTGTGTGTAATAGTTTAGTGTGTGTAATAGAGTTTAGTGTGTGTAATAGAGTTTAGTGTGTGTAATAGAGCTTAGTGTGTGTAATAGAGTCTAGAGTTTAGTGTGTGTAATAGAGTTTAGTGTGTAATAGAGTTTAGAGTGTGTAATAGTTTAGTGTGTGTAATAGAGTTTAGAGTGTGTAATAGAGTTTAGTGTGTGTAATAGAGTTTAGAGTGTGTAATAGAGTTTAGTGTGTGTAATAGTGTTTAATAGAGTTTAGTGTGTGTAATAGTGTGTAATAGAGTTTAGTGTGTGTAATAGAGTTTAGAGTGTGTAATAGAGTTTAGTGTGTGTAATAGAGTTTAGAGTGTGTAATAGAGTTTAGTGTGTGTAATAGAGTTTAGAGTGTGTAATAGATTGTGTAATAGAGTTTAGTGTGTGTAATAGAGTGTGTAATAGAGTTTAGTGTGTGTAATAGAGTGTGTAATAGAGTTTAGTGTGTGTAATAGAGTGTGTAATAGAGTTTAGTGTGTGTAATAGAGTGTGTAATAGAGTTTAGTGTGTGTAATAGAGTGTGTAACAGAGTTTAGAGTGTGTAATAGAGTGTGTAATAGAGTTTAGTGTGTGTAATAGAGTGTGTAATAGAGTTTAGTGTGTGTAATAGAGCTGTTTGTGAATGTAAAAGATTTGCAAAGGTCAAAGGGCAGAAAATGGAGTTGTTGGCTGCGTCTGAAAACTGCAAACTGTCTCACAAAAATAAGAATCGACTCTGAAATTAAACTAGTCATCAGTAATTTTACATTTTACCAATTTGCATAATGTCAGCCCATTGGCTGAACAGCGTCTCTTAGCTCCGCCCTCAAGCACTGTAGTTTATCTGAGACTGGAAGAGTTTGGTTCGTGTTGTTCGTGTCGAGAAAACGCTGTTTTCTGAGATTGATCCATCGTTACTGTTCGTATCACTGTGATCAAGAGCTGAGATTCAGATTTGATAATGAGCGTTTGCTTTCTGACCAATCACAGCAGAGCAGCTCTCAGAGAGGCGGGGCTTAAAGAGACTGAATCCCTGATCGAAGTGTTTCAGACTAGAACTGTCAAATAGACATTCGAATTTCGAATATTCATTGAATTAAAAAATAAAACTGCATATTCAAATGCAAAAACCGTGCATTCGAATTTTTGGTGTGTTGAGAGGCGCGAGACATGATGATGACATCACTGACGCGGTGTGTTTCTGTTAGCTTATCCAGTACAGCGCAGTGCGGCTGCGTTGCTAATGTGAAAAATGGCGGGAAGAGTCTCCCTGCTGACGAAACCCTCTCGGTTGGAGGCAAAAATTGTGCAATCGGTCAGAGCTGAGTGTGTGTGTGTGTGTGTGTGTGTGTGTTCATCAGCTGGAAACACTGCCGACAGAAAGCGCTCAGATCAAGCTGAGCGTCTGGTGTTTTTTTCAACTACATAAACGTCTCCAGTAACATTCAGAAACTCTTCCTGAGTCTCTCTGTAAGGCTGCACTCGCTACTGGTTATTCTGGGATTCTGGATGAGTGAGATTGGCCTGTTTTGTTATTGCTGGAGTTTCTGAAGCTCGTGTAAAGACTCCACCCTCTTCTGAACGGAGGCGGAGCTGCAGCTCATTTGCATTTAAAGGGACACACACAAAAATGGCGCGTTTTTGCTCACGCCCAAAAAGGGTGAATTTGACAAACTATAATAAATGATCTGGTATTTTGAGTTGAAATTTCACACACACATTCTGGAGACACCAGAGATTTACATTACATCTTGTGAAAAGGAGCATAATATGTCACCTTTAACATTAAGTATTGCCTTTAGGATTCAATTAATTCTAATATTCATATTAATAACTAATATTTAAGAAAGAAATTCGAATTTAGCTTTTCAGCCGTGGCACTGAGAAGAGCCAAAGCTGCACTGGAGATTATGAGGACATTAGAGTGTTTGTGTGTGTGTGTGTGTGTGTGTGTGTGTGTGAATCTGCTGTAAGAGCCTTAAAATAGCAAAATGTGCCTAATGTGTGTTAATGTGTGTTAATGTGTGTGTGGCTACAGGCGATGGACGACTGTGTCCTGTGATGCGTCTCATGACTCTAACCATGAGAGATGCGCACGTGTGTGTGTGTGTGTGTGTGTGCGCGCGCTGCAGGGCACTGGTCTCCAGCTTGTGATGCTGTGTGTGTGTGTGTGTTTGTCTCTTAATGTTTCTCAGTGAAGCGTGTATCAGACGTGTGTGTGCGTGTGTGTGTGTGTGTGTGTGTGTGTTCTGCAGGGCTTGTGATGCTGTGTGTGTGTGTCTCAGTGTTTATCAGTGAAGCGTGTATCTGACGTGTGTGTGTGTGTGTGTGCAGGGCTTGTGATGCTGTGTGTGTGTGTGTGTGTGTATGTGTATGTGTGTGTGTGTGTGTCAGTGTTTCTCAGTGAAGCGTGTATTTGACGTGTGTGTGTGTGTGTCAGTGTTTCTCAGTGAAGCGTGTATTTGACGTGTGTGTGTGTGTTGCAGGGCTCGTGATTCTGTGTGTGTGTGTGTATGTGTGTGTGTGTGTGTCAGTGTTTCTCAGTGAAGCGTGTATCTGACGTGTGTGTGTCTGTGTGTGTGTGTGTGTGTGTGTGTTGCAGGGCTCGTGATGCTGTATGTGTGTGTGTGTGTCTCAGTGTTTCTCAGTGAAGCGTGTTTCTGAGTGAGGCTGTGTGTGTGTGTGTTGCAGGGCTCGTGATGCTGTGTGTGTGTGTGTCTCAGTGTTTCTCAGTGAAGCGTGTATCTGAGTGATGCTGTGTGTGTGTGTGTGTGTGTCAGTGTTTCTCAGTGAAGCGTTTATCTGAGTGATGCTGTGTGTGTGTGTGTGTGTGTGTCAGTGTTTCTCAGTGAAGCGTGTATCTGAGTGATGCTGTGTGTGTGTGTGTGTGTGTGTGTGTGTGTGTCAGTGTTTCTCAGTGAAGCGTGTATCTGACGTGTGTGTGTGTGTGTGTTGCAGGGCTCGTGATGCTGTGTGTGTGTGTGTGTCTCAGTGTTTCTCAGTGAAGCGTGTATCTGACGTGTGTGTGTGTGTTGCAGGGCTCGTGATGCTGTGTGTTCTGCTGGTTCTGCACTGGACGCTGGTCTCCTCGAGTTCGTCCACTCGCGCCTCTAGCGCCGCCCTGCAGGAGGGTGAGTGAAGCGCAACACACACACACGCACACACACACACACACACAAGTGAAGCGCAGCACGCACACACACACACACACAAGTGAAGCGCAGCACACACACACACACACACAAGTGAAGCGCAACACACACACACACACAAGAGAAGCTCAGACTTAAACATCGCAGATTTTTCTGTAATTAATTGATTTTTTTTCTCAATTTCTGGGGATGAAATGAGTAATTATAGCCATTCAACAATAGATTTTAATACAGAAACTGAATGAAGTAATCAAAAGTAAAATAACAGTATATAGCCTTCACTCTATAAATTATATATACACTATATATGAATCTTTCTTAAAGCAAAAAAATGTAATATTGTTTGTAAAACGTGTTAAACTGAAAATATTAATTGCACTATTTTTGACAGCCCTATTAAATATATAAACAGATTTATTTGCTGCATGTAAACACGCGTTCAGGAGTCGAGCGTCTTCACTCATCATCAGGATCATCTATTAATCATGATTACACGCGTCATATGAGTTCATTTGTGTGTTTCTACAGTTGATTGTGTTTCAGAAGTTTTCAGTCTGTGTCTCACTAAAGTCCTGTACATATATAGTGCAACACAATCGACAGCATGTGCTTCAGACGCATTATTTCAACTCATGTTTAAAATAACCGTGTTTAACGGTGGAATAGTGGAAAAGTACATCACCCATGATGCCGTTCGTGAGATTACACAAATCAGTCGAAACAAAAAAGATGTCATAAGAGCTATGGTGTATATATATATGCATATTTTGTAATACAGTTTTTTACAATCACTATGAAAATTTTTTCAATACTTTTAACAAATTTCCTAAACTCTTAAAGGGGCATTCGGCAACTATTTCAACTTAATAAAACCGTTTAGAAATCATTTGGATGGTTTAATAACCTGTTCTGGTGAGAATGGTGACTTTCCCCGCTCCCCCCAGCGTTCCTAGGCGGAAAACCAACCTTGCAACATGAGGATTAGCGTCCCGGTAAGTTGGAAATAGGAAGTCTAGTGAGAAGCGAGAACAAGCGAGAAACACAAACTGCTTTACGGCAATTCGACATAAACACACACGCCGCCCTCAATGTGTGTGATGTATTACCCACCTCGACCTCGATAGACACACTCCACACGGTTGGCCGGCTCCGATTATAACAAATGCACATGAGCAGCGGTAGAAAGGGGGAGGAGGGGCCGCAAGTGAGTTTTTTTACGACATTGTTGTGAAATATACGCCTCACAGCTGTAGGGGGCGCTCTCTGAGAAAACATGCGACAACAAAAGTGAAAATCAGTGAAGAAATCGCTAGAGTTGCCGAGTTCCCCTTTAACACAGTTAGCACTACATCCGTCTGTGTAAGCTATACTAGTAACACATTTCTTGTTGCTTTAACACAAAATGCATACAATTAACACAAATTGAAAATGCTTGAACTTCTTTTACACACAAGCTCAAACAAGACCAAAACAATGGATTTTTACTGGCAAATTCCCCAGTGCTTTAACACTGTATGTCAGAACAGAAACACCATGTTCTAAACCTAACCCAGGCTAAACCTAACCCAGGCTAAACCTAACCCAGGCTAAAGTCAAGTAAACGGCGGTTTATACTGTGAATCGAAACACAAATATATCCCCTGTATTTTATTCTATTGTTACTGAGAAACAACTGATTGAATTATGCAAATATATAAATTTATTTTTATTTATTTTATTTATTGCAACAATTCTGTCTCTGTCTTCGTTTTTTCATTACAGTAACCGTACATTATAAAGCACTCTGAGACGGGTCTTTTTTCATTACAGTAACCGTACATTATTCAATTCAATTCAATTCAAATTTATTTGTATAGCGCTTTTCACAATACATATTGTTTCAAAGCAGCTTTACAGAAAGTGCATTTCAGAAATGTACGTAAAAAATACAGTTAGTTAATCATCATGTATTAATTTATGGCATAACATATCGCCGGCGTTGAGTCGTCTCTTCACAGGCGTCGAGTCGTCTCATCGCAGGTGTTGGGGACTCTGAAGTCTCCGTGAGAGGCTGGATACAGACTGTAGCTGAAGAACGCTATTTACCTCGGGACTAGCGTCCCGAGATAACAGCAGAAAAGCAGATGGGAAATAATTAGCGTAGCTGCTGTTCATAATATTAATGCATTCGATCTGATTCAACAGTAGTATAAGAGGCAAGCATTATGTGAATGCTTGGCTGAAGAGATGCGTCTTTAATCTAGTTTTGAACTGGGAGAGCGAGTCTGAGCAACGAACAGTATCAGGAAGGCTATTCCAGAGTTTAGGAGCGAAATGCGAGAACGCCCTCCCTCCTTTAGTGGATCTGGATATCCTAGGAATGACCAGAAGCCTCGAATTTATGGATCTTAAAGAACGCGATGGATTGTAGGGCGATAGAAGGTCCATTAAATATACAGGAGCTAGACCATTTAGGGCTTTATAGGTCAGTAATAGTATTTTGTAATTGATACGGAACTTAATAGGTAACCAGTGCAGAGATGATAAAATTGGTGTTATATGATCATATTTTCTTGACCTAGTAAGAACTCTAGCAGCTGCATTTTGCACTAACTGTAGCTTGTTTATTGAGGATGTAGGACAACCAGCTAATAAAGCGTTACAGTAATCTAGTCTTGAGGTCATGAATGCATGAACTAACTTTTCTGCATCAGAAACAGATAGCATGTTACGTAGCTTAGCAATATTTCTAAGGTGGAAGAAGGCTGTTCTTGTAACATATGAAATATGATTTTCGAAAGACAAGTTGCGGTCTAGTATAACACCCAGGTCTTTTACTGTAGTGGATAAAGTAACTGGACATCCTTCTAAATTAAAGTTGTATTGTACGAGGTTTTGTGGGTAGTTTTTTGGACCAATAAGTAATACCTCCGTTTTATCTGAATTTAATAGCAGGAAATTACACGTCATCCAGCATTTTATATCTTTAAGACACTCTGTCAATTTAGATAAGTTAGTGTTTTCATCTGGTCTTGATGAAATATATAATTGAGTGTCATCAGCATAACAGTGGAAATTAATTCCATGTTTTCTTATAATATTACCCAGTGGCAGCATATATATTGAGAATAGCAGAGGGCCTAACACCGATCCTTGCGCCACTCCATAGTCTACTGACGTTATCTTCGATTTTTCACCATTTAAACAGACAAAATGGTAACGGTTTGATAAGTACGATCTAAACCAGCTTAATGCCTGTCCCTGAACACCAGTGTAGTTTTGTAGTCGATCCAAGAGTATTTTATGATCTATAGTGTCGAACGCAGCGCTAAGATCGAGTAGAACTAGTATTTAGATACAGCCTTGGTCAGAAGCTAAAAGTAAATCATTTGTAATTTTAACTAGCGCAGTTTCTGTGCTATGATGCGGTCTGAATCCTGACTGAAATTTTTCATAGATATCATTTTCTTGCAAGAAAGAGCACAATTGAGCGGACACAATTTTTTCTAGTATTTTAGATATAAATGGAAGATTTGAAATGGGTCTGTAATTTGCTAAGTTATTTTGATCTAGTTGCGGTTTCTTAATAATAGGTTTTATTACTGCCAGCTTAAATATTTTTGGAACATGACCTAAAGATAAAGACGAGTTAATAATATTGAGAAGAGGCTCTTCCACTACAGGTAACACTTCTTTCAGTAGTTTAGTGGGTATTGGGTCTAATAAACATGTTGTTGGTTTCGCTGCAAAGATAAGTTTATTTAGCTCTTCCTGTCCTATAGTTGTAAAGCGGTATAGTTGTTCTTGAGGGGCGATAATTGTGGCTGAATCATAAGACACCATAGAGGATTGTACATTTACAATTGTATTTCGGATGCTTTCTATTTTCTCATTGAAGTAATTCATAAAATCATTACAACTATACTGTAACGGAATATTTTGCTCTGGTGATGTCTGTTTATTTGTTAGTCTAGCCACGGTGTTAAATAAAAACCTTGGATTATTTTGGTTATTTTCTATCAGTTTGCGGAGATGCTCAGCCCTGGCTGCTTTTAGAGCCTTTTTATAATGTGACATACTGTCTTTCCACGCGATTCTAAAGACCTCTAAATTAGTTTGTTTCCATTTACGCTCTAAGTTACGAGTTTCTCTCTTGATAACATGTGTAGTATTATTGTACCATGGTGCTTTAGTTTTCTCTCTAACCTTTTTTAATCTAATTGGTGCAACAATATCTAATGTACTAGAGAAAATGGTGCTCAAACTGCTAGTCATTTCCTCTAGTTCATCTGTTTGTTGGGGTTCACTGAGCAGCTGAGATAGATCAGGTAAGCTATTTGAGAATCTATCTATAGTGGTTGGAACGATTGTTCTGCCTGGTCGATAACGTGGCGCAACATGGCAAATTTCAGCAGTACGTAATATGCACGTTACCATACAATGATCAGTGAGATCGTCACTTTGCGCTATAATATCTATATCGGTTGGATTGGTTCCATATGATATAATTAAATCTAGTGTATGATTTAGACGATGAGTGGGACCACTGACGTTTTGCTTGACCCCAAATGAGTTTAATAAATCTGTAAACGCAGCCCCTAACGCATCATTTGTGTTATCTACGTGTATGTTAAAATCTCCAACAATTATTGCTTTATCGGCATTGACCAATAGATCTGAGAGAAAGTCTGAAAACTCTTTTAGGAAATCAGCATAGGGCCCTGGAGGTCTATATACGGTCGCTAAGGCTAGAGATAATAGGGATTTCTTTCTTACATCTAAGAGCGTAACATTTAGCACAAGTACTTCGAACGAATTAAACCTGTGACCTGTTTTCTGAGTAACATTTAGAATATTTCTATAGATTGTTGCAACACCGCCGCCACGACCGATCGGACGGGGCTCATGCTTATAACAGTATCCTGGTGGAGTAGACTCATTTAGACCGAAATAATCATTTGGTTTAAGCCAGGTTTCAGTAAGGCACAGAACATCGAAATTATTATCTGTGACCATTTCATTTACAATAACCGCCTTAGGTGTGAGCGATCTAATGTTTAGAAGACCTAGTTTTAGAAATTCTTTTTGTTCACTGAGATTTAGATTTTCTGGTTTAATTACAATAAGATTTTTCCTAGATCCTAAACTAGATTTATTGTTTGGCCTCACTAGACGAGGAATAGACACAGTTTCTATATAATGTTCTACACTACTTGTATCAATTAAGTTGGGACAGCAGAGATTGTGATTTGCACTTTGACTTACTAGTCAGATGGTGTGTAACGTCTTGGAGATGTTGTCCGACAGCACAGCCGCTCCGATTCTGCTGGGGTGCAGGCCATCAGCACGGTAGAGCCTAGGTCGCTCCCAGAACAGATTCCAATTATTTACAAAGAGCAGTTTCTGTTCATTACACCATGATATTAACCATTCATTTAGAGCAAATAGTCTACTGAACCTTTCTTGTCCTAGTCGGTACGTGGGAAGCGGTCCAGACACGATGATCGTTGCCTCAGGCGCTGTGCTGCGTACCGTCTCGATCAGGCTCCTGTAGTCCTTCTTCAGAACCTCCGTCTGCCGCAGCCGGATGTCGTTCGTTCCCGCGTGCAGCACCACAGCTCCGACGCGCTCGTCACCGTTCAGGATCTCGGGAACATGTGCAGCGACATCTAGAACACGAGCACCAGGAAAGCAGTGAGTGCGCACATTACCCTTACCTGAGGTAGCGCGGACATGACGGACGATGGAACTGCCGATGATCACGGCGTCGTCACGTTCCGACTCGCGAAGAGGGGAGAAGCGGTTCCGGGTGGAGATCTCGAAGACCGGGAGGGGTGGTGAGGTTCTTGGTCTGGTCCTGGCTCGTGTCTTCCGCTGAGGGATCACCCAGGGTCCATGGCTTTGTGTCGGTGCCGGAGTGAATGAAGCCAGAGATGATCGCGTCCTCCTGGGCAGAGAAACGCACGGAGTAGACGAAGTCGGAGTCAAAAAGTTACTAACCACTGACTTGTGAGCATCGGCACGTGATGTTTCAAGCGCTGATCGCCGATCTCGCAGCTCGGCTTGCCTCTCTAGCAGACCACGGATCTGCTTCTCCACGGACTCCAGCTCCAACAGCACCGAATGCAGCTCGAATGTGTCCTCACCTGCACTCAGAGGTAGCGTTAGACACACATCCGATGTATTCGCCATTATAACAGATGAACAGTAAATTAGTAGTGATACTACCAATATCACTCATTATAAAGCACTCTGAGACGGGTCTTTTTTTATTACAGTAACCGTACATTATAAAGCACTCTGAGATGGGTCTTTTTTCATTACAGTAACCGTACATTATAAAGCACTCTGAGATGGGTCTTTTTTCATTACAGTAACCGTACATTATAAAGCACTCTGAGACGGGTCTTTTTTTATTACAGTAACCGTACATTATAAAGCACTCTGAGACGGGTCTTTTTTCATTACAGTAACCGTACATTATAAAGCACTCTGAGACGGGTCTTTTTTCATTACAGTAACCGTACATTATAAAGCACTCTGAGATGGGTCTTTTTTCATTACAGTAACCGTACATTATAAAGCACTCTGAGACGGGTCTTTTTTTATTACAGTAACCGTACATTATAAAGCACTCTGAGACGGGTCTTTTTTCATTACAGTAACCGTACATTATAAAGCACTCTGAGACGGGTCTTTTTTTATTACAGTAACCGTACATTATAAAGCACTCTGAGACGGGTCTTTTTTCATTACAGTAACCGTACATTATAAAGCACTCTGAGATGGGTCTTTTTTCATTACAGTAACCGTACATTATAAAGCACTCTGAGACGGGTCTTTTTTTATTACAGTAACCGTACATTATAAAGCACTCTGAGACGGGTCTTTTTTCATTACAGTAACCGTACATTATAAAGCACTCTGAGACGGGTCTTTTTTCATTACAGTAACCGTACATTATAAAGCACTCTGAGACGGGTCTTTTTTCATTACAGTAACCGTACATTATAAAGCACTCTGAGACGGGTCTTTTTTCATTACAGTAACCGTACATTATGAAGCACTCTGAGACGGGTCTTTTTTCATTACAGTAACCGTACATTATAAAGCACTCTGAGACGGGTCTTTTTTCATTACAGTAACCGTACATTATAAAGCACTCTGAGACCGGTCTTTTTTCATTACAGTAACCGTACATTATAAAGCACTCTGAGACGGGTCTTTTTTCATTACAGTAACCGTACATTATAAAGCACTCTGAGACCGGTCTTTTTTCATTACAGTAACCGTACATTATAAAGCACTCTGAGACGGGTCTTTTTTTATTACAGTAACCGTACATTATAAAGCACTCTGAGACGGGTCTTTTTTCATTACAGTAACCGTACATTATAAAGCACTCTGAGACGGGTCTTTTTTCATTACAGTAACCGTACATTATAAAGCACTCTGAGACGGGTCTTTTTTCATTACAGTAACCGTACATTATAAAGCACTCTGAGACGGGTCTTTTTTTATTACAGTAACCGTACATTATAAAGCACTCTGAGACGGGTCTTTTTTCATTACAGTAACCGTACATTATAAAGCACTCTGAGACGGGTCTTTTTTTATTACAGTAACCGTACATTATAAAGCACTCTGAGACGGGTCTTTTTTCATTACAGTAACCGTACATTATAAAGCACTCTGAGACGGGTCTTTTTTCATTACAGTAACCGTACATTATAAAGCACTCTGAGACGGGTCTTTTTTCATTACAGTAACCGTACATTATAAAGCACTCTGAGACGGGTCTTTTTTTATTACAGTAACCGTACATTATAAAGCACTCTGAGACGGGTCTTTTTTCATTACAGTAACCGTACATTATAAAGCACTCTGAGACGGGTCTTTTTTCATTACAGTAACCGTACATTATAAAGCACTCTGAGATGGGTCTTTTTTCATTACAGTAACCGTACATTATAAAGCACTCTGAGACGGGTCTTTTTTCATTACAGTAACCGTACATTATAAAGCACTCTGAGACGGGTCTTTTTTCATTACAGTAACCGTACATTATAAAGCACTCTGAGACGGGTCTTTTTTCATTACAGTAACCGTACATTATAAAGCACTCTGAGACGGGTCTTTTTTCATTACAGTAACCGTACATTATAAAGCACTCTGAGATGGGTCTTTTTTCATTACAGTAACCGTACATTATAAAGCACTCTGAGATGGGTCTTTTTTCATTACAGTAACCGTACATTATAAAGCACTCTGAGACGGGTCTTTTTTTATAACAGTAACCGTACATTATAAAGCACTCTGAGACGGGTCTTTTTTCATTACAGTAACCGTACATTATAAAGCACTCTGAGATGGGTCTTTTTTCATTACAGTAACCGTACATTATAAAGCACTCTGAGACGGGTCTTTTTTCATTACAGTAACCGTACATTATAAAGCACTCTGAGACGGGTCTTTTTTCATTACAGTAACCGTACATTATAAAGCACTCTGAGACGGGTCTTTTTTTATTACAGTAACCGTACATTATAAAGCACTCTGAGACGGGTCTTTTTTCATTACAGTAACCGTACATTATAAAGCACTCTGAGACGGGTCTTTTTTCATTACAGTAACCGTACATTATAAAGCACTCTGAGACGGGTCTTTTTTCATTACAGTAACCGTACATTATAAAGCACTCTGAGACGGGTCTTTTTTCATTACAGTAACCGTACATTATAAAGCACTCTGAGACGGGTCTTTTTTTATTACAGTAACCGTACATTATAAAGCACTCTGAGACGGGTCTTTTTTCATTACAGTAACCGTACATTATAAAGCACTCTGAGACGGGTCTTTTTTTATTACAGTAACCGTACATTATAAAGCACTCTGAGACGGGTCTTTTTTCATTACAGTAACCGTACATTATAAAGCACTCTGAGATGGGTCTTTTTTCATTACAGTAACCGTACATTATAAAGCACTCTGAGACGGGTCTTTTTTTATTACAGTAACCGTACATTATAAAGCACTCTGAGACGGGTCTTTTTTCATTACAGTAACCGTACATTATAAAGCACTCTGAGACGGGTCTTTTTTCATTACAGTAACCGTACATTATAAAGCACTCTGAGACGGGTCTTTTTTCATTACAGTAACCGTACATTATAAAGCACTCTGAGACGGGTCTTTTTTCATTACAGTAACCGTACATTATAAAGCACTCTGAGACGGGTCTTTTTTCATTACAGTAACCGTACATTATAAAGCACTCTGAGACGGGTCTTTTTTCATTACAGTAACCGTACATTATAAAGCACTCTGAGATGGGTCTTTTTTCATTACAGTAACCGTACATTATAAAGCACTCTGAGATTGGTCTTTTTTCATTACAGTAACCGTACATTATAAAGCACTCTGAGACGGGTCTTTTTTCATTACAGTAACCGTACATTATAAAGCACTCTGAGACGGGTCTTTTTTCATTACAGTAACCGTACATTATAAAGCACTCTGAGACGGGTCTTTTTTCATTACAGTAACCGTACATTATAAAGCACTCTGAGACGGGTCTTTTTTCATTACAGTAACCGTACATTATAAAGCACTCTGAGACGGGTCTTTTTTCATTACAGTAACCGTACATTATAAAGCACTCTGAGATGGGTCTTTTTTATTAAATTTCTGCAGCAAAAGACCTACACCCAACAAAACAAAAATGTAGATCTAAATGTATATTAGGGCTGGCCAAGTTAACGCATTATTATCGCGTTAACGCATTTATTAATTAATGCCGTCAAATTTTTTTATCGCACGTTAACGCAGTTTTTTTTATTATTATTATTTTGAAAGTCCGTTGCTCACTGGCTCTGAATACACATAGGCCTACAGTCAAACCATGATCACAGGAGGGGTGGGATGTTGGTCAGCCAGCAAATAACCCACCCAAACAAGCAGTGGAGAGAGGCAGGTTCTCTCTGGTGAACAGTTAAAGGGTTGCGCTCCGCGAGTGAATGACAGGCGCTCTATGGATACCTATAAAACCTATAGATAATAACTATTTAGATTCTGGAAACTCACTAACAGCGAGCCGAGGATCAGTCTCTCTTCTAATGATTTGTGCTGCGCGTCCTTTATAAAAAGTTATAGACAATTCAACTTCGGCAACGAGCGGGCGCGGGCGCGTGCGTGAGGCGAGCATGACCGCAACAGTTTCACAGGAACGCACGCGCTTGTCGCTGCACCTTGTGCTCGACCACTTCACCTCACTCTTGGCTGATTTATACTTCTGCGTCGGACTTACGCCGAAGACTATACGCTATAGACTACGCGTTGGTTTTCATTTATATCTCTGCGTCGTTGACGCGCAATTACACATGCAGAGGGAGCATGTGACACCCGGGGAGCGGTTGTAGCAATCACAGCGCTTGCGGTACGCTTGGAGAGGTGCACGTCAGGGTACGCCGAAGTGTACGCGCGCTACACAGCAACAGCGTGAGTATAAAGTATAAATTGTTTGTTTTTACTCTGTTTAATGTAATCTTACGTGGGAAACCATGGCATGACCAAACCTAAGCTACTATAAGTAACGTTGGTCGACTTATATAGTAGTGATCATGACCTCTGACTACTACATAGACTGTTTCTGCTGCTCCCTGATAAAAGATACCTGTTGATACTTGTTCAGAGAAAAAACAAGAAAACTGGACTCGTTTTAACAAACTAGATAAAAGGTAATGCCCTGGCAGTGGCAAATAGCTTTGTTTAAATATTTAATTTGATTACATTAATGTTTAAGTTGAGATTTGAGATTACTGTGTAAAGGGAATACTGCTGGTATAAAAGCACCTTATTTGTTTAAAGTTATTGCACTTTTGTGTATATAGCAGTACATTTAAATCAAAAGTGCGCAATACACTACTTTAGAAGTCATTATTCAATTTTGCGCATAACAATGCGATTAATCGTGATTAATCGCAAGAAAACCATGCGATTAATCGCGATTAAAAATTTTAATCGTTGCCCAGCACTAGTAGAGAGGCTTCAAAAGAAACTGCAGTGCAAAACACAATCTATGATCAATATAATATACTGTGTGTTGTATACGGGCATACCTGACACATATACAATAATGCAGTTTCTGTAATTTCATCTGATGTTCATGTTTTTATGGCATTGTGCTATGACTGACTAAATCTTCCTGTTGGACGAGAACATATGTTAGTGTTTTGAAAAATTATTTGATTTTGCAGTGTTTTGGTAGACAAAGTGTATTGTTGCTAGTGTATTATTGTATTTTGAAAATTAGTGTTGGAGTTTAGTTTACAATCTGTGATTTTGAGCATGAAATTACTGTTTTGCCAATTGTGTGTTGTAGGTGTGTTGGTGCGTTAAGAGTTTAGGAAAATTGTTAAAAGTATTGAAAAAATTGTCATAGCGATTGTAAAAAACTGTAAAAATATAATGTTTTTCATTCCATTATGCTGTTTGCAATGCTTCATGGGATTGTAGTTCTTTCCCTTCCTAAAGTGTTTTTTTTGGTCCAAATTTCTTTTTTTTTTTTGTTGCTTCAAATCAAAGTGTGTTGTGTTGTGTTGTATCTGATGGGTTGGTTCAAAGACAAAGACTTTTTTAAAATCCCTATGGGAGAAATGTATGAAATGAAGCGCTGAGGAAGTGGGCGGGGCTAAAGCTGTCTGTTATGGCGTGTGATTGGTCAGATCTGGTGGTGAGATCACCGCACTCGTCTTAAATAAATCATTTATGTTTACATGCGCTGTCTGTCCTGAATTATAGATTCTGATGTTCACGAGGCAGAAACGCATGTTCCAGGCGTGAAGCAGTGCATGATGGGAAGCTGGGAGAGTCCATTAGTTTGGCAGTTTAGACAGTTAGTTAGAGAAATATGGAGAAAATGTGGATGAAGATGGTGTGTTCCAGGATGTGTTCGTGCGTGTGTGTGTGTGTGTGTGTGTGTGTGTGTGTGACGGCCGTGTCTGAGAAGCAGGTTTTTCCAGTTGTGTGCTGCGTGTGAGAGTGAAGGATCTGGGAGCACAGGTCATGTGACCCAGACTCACTCTTTATATTCAACATGTTGTGCGACTGTAGATTGTACAGTGATGTAGTGAGCTCACTTGTGCAGTGAGATTTTACCAGGAAAGGTTTTAGAATAGTTAATGTAAGACATGTTGTGTAATATTAACTGTTGTTATGTTTGGTTTTTATTTGCTCTGTGTTTCTGCCATGAAGAAACCCTCAGATGTTGACACACTCTTCTCTTCTTCTGCTCCTGTTTGTCCCGGATCTCGTTCCTCGAGACACATCCGGATTATTCCAGGAATCTCTGACAGGGTTTCTGATGAACAAATGCACAAACGTTGCTCTAGATCCATTAGAGTCGTGTTCAGACTGCACTGGTTCCACTGGTTGATCTCAATGAAAGATTAATAAAGACTGGAACAAATGCATTGCTCATTGATAGTCAATGCATAAACTAATGGGACTTTATTGTAAAGTGTTCATGTTTTTGTAAATCTACACAAACCTGTATTTCATTTGTTTGTGGCTCTTTGTAAAGTTAAAAGAGATTGCTGGTTGCAGAACAATAAGTCGAGATCATGTTTCTCAGAGACTGGATCCGCTCGGGTTCATATTTCACGCGTGACGTCAGATCCTCAACATTACTCATGCAGCGCTGGTCGAATATGTCCTTGAATATTAGCATATGCTGAATGAATGAATGCATGAAAAGCTGCACAGACCTTATGACGCTGAACAACAGAAATACTCACAAAACATCGGAAATCACAACAGAAAAATCTTATTTTTATGAAAGTGTTTATTATAAATGGTTTATGGGTGCACATCATCATTGTTTTAATAATCTTGAATGAGAATAAGTTCCTCTTGCAGCATCTCTTCTGTTCTCTGATGATGTGGGCGGGGCAACCTGTCACTCACATGAGATCAGCCAATAGCAAACCACAACCATCCAATCAATTCCCCACATACACAATCAAGCCCCGCCCACATTTGTTCTTGTCTCAGAAGCGTTTCACTTGATATACGACACAATAGAGGAGAAAAGACCAGCGCAACTTCACTTTCATGTGTTCAAGTGCTCCCTTCTCCTGATTGGCTGAGCACTGTTGCCCACGACGACACTGATGACTGTAACTATATGTAATGAACCAGTGAAGAATCTCCTGCTGAACAGCTCGAGATGTTGTTCGCACAAACGAATCAATATTTAGATGATATATGATGGAATCACAGACTGATTCATAATGCGAGTGAAAGGTCGCGAGGTCGTCTGAGGTGAAGACGGATCGCCATGGAGACGGAGAGAAGGCCAGAGCACTGAAGTGTGTCGAGAGTGTGTGTGTGTGTAATCTGTGTCACGAGGGCTTCATAACTTGAGTTTGAGTCCAATTCTATTAATTCTGCTTCATAAAACTGCCTCAGTTTCTGTTTATATTTACTTAACCATATTTTTGTACCTAAAGGTGAGCTAAACCTGACAAAAACTACTTTTGAAGATCTCCTTATCTGTAAAAACAGTATAAAAATCATATATATTCTTAGTTGTTGTTTTTGCATTATGCATTTATATTTTATTAATTTCATGTTTTTGTATGAACTGCTTTAATAGTGTATTGTAAACTGTCACTGTAACCGCTTCTCAAGTGATTCTATATGAACTTTATAAACTTTGCTGAACCTTTAAGCCGGTTTTAACTGCTTTATGACTCGCTCACAACACGCTCTTTGTGTCCGTGTTTTGTAGGAATGCGTAGCGGCTAAATCAGATTAGCATAGCTGCTAGCATTAGCCCACATCATAATCTCAAACAGACGGAAATGAGCCAGATGCCTTTGAAAACTGCTTAATGGAGTGTGTTGTGTTGTTGTGTTTAGCTTGAAGCTGTATAATAACTGAGTTAGTATCAGATGATGAACACGCGCTTGTGTGAGAATCAGATGAAGAGAGATGAGCAAATCTCTTCATGTTCAGGCAGGATGTTTGAATGTGACTGTCAATCAAACTCACATTCGACACCGCCCACTATCAGGTTCAGTGGGGTTACATGCCAAAAAAGATCTATATGAGTAGAAGTATCTTAAATAATTGCATAACCATATATATACACTATATTGTCAAAAGTTGTGGGATGTCTGCCTTTACATGCACATGAACTTTAATAACATCGCTTTCCTGATCCGTAGGGTTTAATATGGAGTTGCTCCACCCTTTGCAACAATAACAGCTTCACCTCTTCTGGGAAGGCTTTCAACAAGGTTTAGGAGTGTGTTTATGGGAATGTTTGACTATTCTTCTAGAAGAGCATTAGTGAGGTCCGGCAATGATGTTGGACGAGAAGCTCTCAGTCTCTGCTCTAATTCATCCCAATAATAATTTACTAATTTACTCCACTGCATCCCGCGCTTTACACCACTGCACCCCACGCTTTACACCACTGCATCCCACGCTTTACACCACTGCATCCCACGCTTTACACCACTGCACCCCACGCTTTACACCACTGCACCCCACGCTTTACACCACTGTATCCCAAGCTTTACACCACTGTACCCCACGCTTTACACCACTGTACCCCACGCTTTACACCACTGTACCCCACGCTTTACACCACTGCATCCCACGCTTTACACCACTGTACCCCACGCTTTACACCACTGTACCCCACGCTTTACACCACTGCATCCCACCCTTTACACCACTGTACCCCACGCTTTACACCACTGCATCCCACGCTTTACACCACTGCATCCCACGCTTTACACCACTGTACCCCACGCTTTACACCACTGCACCCCACGCTTTACACCACTGCATCCCACGCTTTACACCACTGCATCCCACGCTTTACACCACTGCACCCCACGCTTTACTCCACTGCATCTCACGCTTTACACCACTGCATCCCTCGCTTTACACCACTGCACCCCACGCTTTAATCCACTGCACCCCACGCTTTACACCACTGGACCCCACGCTTTACACCACTGCACCCCACGCTTTACACCACTGCATCCCACGCTTTACACCACTGCATCCCACGCTTTACACCACTGCATCCCACGCTTTACACCACTGCATCACACGCTTTACTCCACTGCATCCCACGCTTTACACCACTGCATCCCACGCTTTACACCACTGTACCCCACGCTTTACACCACTGTACCCCACGCTTTACACCACTGCATCCCACCCTTTACACCACTGTACCCCACGCTTTACACCACTGCATCCCACGCTTTACACCACTGCATCCCACGCTTTACACCACTGTACCCCACGCTTTACACCACTGCACCCCACGCTTTACACCACTGCATCCCACGCTTTACACCACTGCATCCCACGCTTTACACCACTGCACCCCACGCTTTACTCCACTGCATCTCACGCTTTACACCACTGCATCCCTCGCTTTACACCACTGCACCCCACGCTTTAATCCACTGCACCCCACGCTTTACACCACTGGACCCCACGCTTTACACCACTGCACCCCACGCTTTACACCACTGCATCCCACGCTTTACACCACTGCATCCCACGCTTTACACCACTGCATCCCACGCTTTACACCACTGTACCCCACGCTTTACACCACTGCACCCCACGCTTTACACCACTGCACCCCACGCTTTACACCACTGCACCCCACGCTTTACACCACTGCACCCCACGCTTTACTCCACTGCATCTCACGCTTTACACCACTGCATCCCTCGCTTTACACCACTGCACCCCACGCTTTACTCCACTGCATCTCACGCTTTACACCACTGCATCCCTCGCTTTACACCACTGCACCCCACGCTTTAATCCACTGCACCCCACGCTTTACACCACTGGACCCCACGCTTTACACCACTGCACCCCACGCTTTACACCACTGCATCCCACGCTTTACACCACTGCATCCCACGCTTTACTCCACTGCATCCCACGCTTTACTCCACTGCACCCCACGCTTTACACCACTGCATCCCACGCTTTACACCACTGCATCCCACGCTTTACACCACTGCATCCCACGCTTTACACCACTGCACCCCACGCTTTACACCACTGCACCCCACGCTTTACACCACTGCACCCCACGCTTAACTCCACTGCATCCCACGCTTTACACCACTGCACCCCACGCTTTACACCACTGCACCCCACGCTTTAATCCACTGCACCCCACGCTTTACACCACTGCACCCCACGCTTTACACCACTGCACCCCACGCTTTACATGACTGCATCCCACGCTTTACACCACTGCATCCCACGCTTTACACCACTGCATCCCACGCTTTACACCACTGCACCCCACGCTTTACACCACTGCACCCCACGCTTTACACCACTGCACCCCACGCTTTACACCACTGCATCCCACGCTTTACACCACTGCACCCCACGCTTTACACCACTGCACCCCACGCTTTAATCCACTGCACCCCACGCTTTACACCACTGCACCCCACGCTTTACACCACTGCACCCCACGCTTTACATGACTGCATCCCACGCTTTACACCACTGCATCCCACGCTTTACACCACTGCATCCCACGCTTTACACCACTGCACCCCACGCTTTACACCACTGCACCCCACGCTTTAATCCACTGCACCCCACGCTTTACACCACTGCACCCCACGCTTTACACCACTGCACCCCACGCTTTACACCACTGCACCCCACGCTTTACACCACTGCATCCCACGCTTTACACCACTGCACCCCACGCTTTACACCACTGCATCCCACGCTTTACACCACTGCATCCCACGCTTTACACCACTGCACCCCACGCTTTACACCACTGCATCCCACGCTTTACTCCACTGCATCCCACGCTTTACTCCACTGCACCCCACGCTTTACACCACTGCATCCCACGCTTTACACCACTGCATCCCACGCTTTACACCACTGCATCCCACGCTTTACACCACTGCACCCCACGCTTTACACCACTGCATCCCACGCTTTACACCACTGCATCCCACGCTTTACACCACTGCATCCCACGCTTTACACCACTGCACCCCACGCTTAACTCCACTGCATCCCACGCTTAACACCACTGCACCCCACGCTTTAATCCACTGCACCCCACGCTTTACACCACTGCACCCCACGCTTTACTCCACTGCACCCCACGCTTTACACCACTGCATCCCACGCTTTACACCACTGCATCCCACGCTTTACACCACTGCATCCCACGCTTTACACCACTGCACCCCACGCTTTACACCACTGCACCCCACGCTTTACACCACTGTATCCCAAGCTTTACACCACTGCACCCCACGCTTAACTCCACTGTATCCCACACTTTACACCACTGCACCCCACGCTTAACTCCACTGCATCCCACGCTTTACACCACTGCACCCCACGCTTTACACCACTGCATCCCACGCTTTACTCCACTGCATCCCACGCTTTACTCCACTGCACCCCACGCTTAACTCCACCACTGCATCCCACGCTTTACACCACTGCATCCCACGCTTTACACCACTGCACCCCACGCTTTACACCACTGCATCCCACGCTTTACTCCACTGCATCCCACGCTTTACACCACTGCATCCCACGCTTTACTCCACTGCATCCCACGCTTTACTCCACTGCATCCCACGCTTTACACCACTGCACCCTACGCTTTACTCCACTGCATACCACGCTTTACTCCACTGCATCCCACGCTTTACTCCACTGCACCCCATGCTTTACTCCACTGCATCCCACGCTTTACTCCACTGCACCCCACGCTTTACTCCACTGCATACCACGCGTTACTCCACTGCATACCACGCTTTACTCCACTGCATACCACGCTTTACTCCAGTGTATCCCACGCTTTACACCACTGCATCCCATGCTTTACACCACTGCATCCCACGCTTTACACCACTGCATCTCACGCTTTACTCCACTGCATCCCACGCTTTACTCCACTGCATCCCACGCTTTACTCCACTGCATCCCACGCTTTACTCCACTGCATCCCACGCTTTACACCACTGCATCCCACGCTTTACTCCACTGTATCCCACGCTTTACACCACTGCATCCCATGCTTTACTCCAGTGTATCCCACGCTTTACACCACTGCATCCCATGCTTTACACCACTGCATCCCACGCTTTACACCACTGCATCCCATGCTTTACACCACTGCATCCTAAAGCCCTGCATTTAACCCCGACTTATTTACGCCCCTAGGGCCGGGCTTCGGGCCAATTTTCACGTCATAGTTCACATGCGGGCCGGGCCTCAGACCTTTTTTTGGGTTATCCTTTTTATATTTTTAGACATTAATTAAAAGAAATTATGAGAAGTTGACGTCGACCATAGAAAAACAAACATAAAAAGACATTTCATAACCAGTTTTTAACCTGTCTTATAATTACACTGACATATGACTGAGATGACAGTCTCACGCACGCACACTTCTCGTCAGCGCGAGCTGTGCGACCCGCGATTCACCTCATGTGAAATTGAGAATATTAAGAGAAAACAGTAAGAGACTGTTCTAACTTTTCATTTGATTGGACTTTATTTTCGTTTAACTGTTGGAAACTAGGCTACTGATGTTTTCCATTTGTTTGGACTTTATTTTCGTTTAACTGTTGGAAACTACTGGAAAAAAGAATGACCATGTTACGTGGTGCATTTTTGAGGTAAGATAACCTGCAAGTTTGTTTTAATTTATTTTATTTAATTTGTTTAGATTGTAGGCTATTGCTCATTTCGTTTGCGAGCGCTGCGAGCAGCCTGAGCCTGTCTCAGTAGTATTTTAAAAAAAAATTTACTCACTGTGGTTTAATAAATAATCATTTATTAAACTAACTGTCTGTGTTAGGGGTGGCACGGTTCACAAAACCCACGGTTCGGTTCGTATCACGGTTTTAGGGTCACGGTTTTCGGTTCTGTACGGTTCTTGTAATTTTTTTCTTTTAATCTTTAACACTCCAGAAATGTATTTCAGCATATGATATAGGCTATAGCTTAATTATCCACAATTCAGGATACAGTATTTAAAAAAAAATTATATATAATGTAATCATGCACAAACTGAATTTGACTTGACTTTAAGCACATTATTGAGACCATCTCTGAGGAAAGCTAGGTGACATTTTGATACAGCAAGAGAGAAGACATTGATTAAATGCTTTTGTTTATTTGGCAAAAAGGGATAATGTGTATTGCTATCTCTACAGGAACTTATGTGCATTTTTAGCACACAAAGATTAAAATTAACTTGCATTTATCAAACTGTCAACTTCAGTGTAGCTCTTACAAAATGTTTATCTTTTAAAAGAAAAAGAGAGGAACTCTTAAAGCACTATCTTTTAAATAAGTCAAAATACGTTACACATAATTGCCTATAATGAGGCTATAACAATAGCAAAGGCCATAATCATAAAGTGAAACATAATTAAGTTCAACCTCAACACAAAAACAGTATCAACAATGCTAATAGGCTATTCCCTGAGAGTGAGGATAAATTTTTTCCACTTGAAATTAAAGTGCAGTAGGCTATTTGGAAACATATGACTGGAGTTCTTATCTAAACTTAGGTTCACTGTATATATTTAAATATCATAGGTAACATGAAATCCAAAATGTTCCCACACACCGGACTTATACGACGCTGGCGCATCCTCCATTTCTACACGTGACGAGACCTGCAGCACTCCGTACTCCACTTTTACTGTCGGTTTATGACATCAAAGTACCGTGAGAGTGATTGAAAAGCATATGGAGCCGTTGTTCATCGATCGGTCTGTGCAGAGCCAGTTCAAGTCGAACACGCCTCATATGTATGTCCACACATCTCTTATTTCGCGCGAAAAGTAAACGCACTGTCTGAGGTCACGGGCACGAGGTTACATTGCGCATGCGTTGAAGGAACCGTGCGACGCACACACGCACCGAACCGAGACAAGCGAACCGAACGGTTCGGATGTTTTTTCATGTACCGTGCCACCCCTAGTCTGTGTTATATGCTTTAAGTGTTTTATATCTATGGATTTTATTGTAGCCAAGTAAAGTATTAGCGTTGAATTGAGAGGTTAAATTGATCAAACATGTTTTACTCGCTGTCGGCTCGGCTGCTTGGTCGTCATTAAAAAAAAAATGCTCCAAACATTTGTCTAAATTAACTTCATAAATAAATGAAAAGAAACATAACTAACGAAACTGACCTATTTTAATGGCTGCAAATAGGGCAGGCTGTCGCTGTGTAATGAGAAAAAAAAAGAAAACGGGCTCAGACTCGGGTCGGGTCACTGCATCCCACGCTTTACTCCACTGAACCCTTCGCTTTACACCACTGCATCCCACGCTTTACACCACTGCATCCCACGCTTTACACCACTGCACCCCACGCTTTACTCCACTGCACCCCACGCTTTACTCCACTGTATCCCATGCTTTACACCACTGCACCCCACGCTTTACTCCACTGCATCCCACGCTTTACTCCACTGCATCCCACACTTTACTCCACTGCATCCCACGCTTTACTCCACTGCATTCCCACGCTTTACACCACTGCACCTCACGCTTTAATCCACTGTATTCCATGCTTTACACCACTGCACCTCACGCTTTAATCCACTGTATTCCATGCTTTACACCACTGCACCCCACGCTTTACTCCACTGCATTCCACGCTTTACACCACTGCACCCCACACTTTACTCCACTGTATCCCACGCTTTACACCACTGCACCCCACGCTTTAATCCACTGCACCCCACGCTTTAATCCACTGCATCCCAAGCTTTACACCACTGCACCCCACACTTTACTCCACTGCATCCCACGCTTTACACCACTGCACCCCACGCTTTAATCCACTGCATCCCAAGCTTTACTCCACTGCACCCCACGCTTTACTCCACTGCATCCCACGCTTTACACCACTGCACCCCACGCTTTACTCCACTGTATCCCATGCTTTACACCGCTGCATCCCACGCTTTACACCACTGCATCCCACGCTTAACACCACTGCACCCCACGCTTTACTCCACTGTATCCCATGCTTTACACCACTGCATCCCACGCTTTACACCACTGCATCCCACGCTTTACTCCACTGAACCCTTCGCTTTACACCACTGCATCCCACGCTTTACACCACTGCATCCCACGCTTTACACCACTGCATCCTACGCTTTACTCCACTGCACCCTTCGCTTTACACCACTGCATCCCACGCTTTACACCACTGCATCCCACGCTTTACTCCACTGAACCCTTCGCTTTACACCACTGCATCCCACGCTTTACACCACTGCATCCCACGCTTTACACCACTGACCCCTACGCTTTACTCCACTGCACCCTTCGCTTTACACCACTGCATCCCACGCTTTACACCACTGCATCCCACGCTTTACTCCACTGAACCCTTCGCTTTACACCACTGCATCCCACGCTTTACACCACTGCATCCCACGCTTTACACCACTGACCCCTTCGCTTTACACCACTGTATCCCACGCTTTACACCACTGCATCCCACGCTTTACACCACTGCGTCCTACGCTTTACACCACTTCATCCCACGCTTTACACCACTGAATCCCATGCTTTACACCACTGTATCCCACGCTTTACACCACTGAATCCCACGCTTTACACCACTGCATCCCACACTTTACACCACTGCATCCCACACTTTACACCACTGCATCCCACGCTTTACACCACTGCATCCCACGCTTTACACCACTGCATCCCACGCTTTAAACCACTGCATCCCACACTTTACACCACTGCATCCCACGCTTTACACCACTGCATCCCACGCTTTACACCACTTTATTATAATATCACTAACAGTTGACCATGGAATATTCAGTCAGTGGCGTCATGCCCATTCAAAGTGAGGGGGCACGTGCCCCCTCAGATTTTTCCTCCCTGATAATTTTTTTGTCACAACTTTATTCCTATTATGCTCCATAATTACCAGAGCCTATAATGACTCAAATGTATATTTCTGGATGTGTAATAAAATGGGTCAGCATCAGCCCTCCCCTTTTTCCTAATATGGTGTCTGTGTATATCAAATCTAGAGCGCAATGCGCATAGCGCTCTAGAATCTTTGTTGTGTATGTTCAAGCAACTCACTCGTCTCACGTTGAGCTGGCAATGTTTTACAGATGGTCTTGAAGTGGTAAGTGGGCAAAGCAACAAATCGGCATTGAATTAGTTATCGGATGATATTAAAAGGTAGTGGGATTATTTGTGGTTGACCTGGAAATTTTAACTTGATCAAAAAGTTATGGATTTGATATTAGCTGCGAATTCAGAGCATTAACTTAAGTTGTGTCAGTGTAACGTTATCGATAGCTAGCCTAGTCTAACCGTAAACTAGTTGGCTAACGTTACTGCCTGCCATACAAAGCCAATAAGCCATAGTAACGTTAGTTTTGAAACATTTGTTCAGTTTTGTATTGTGTCAAAGTCTCAAGCTGGTTCAATTGTTTTCAGTTTCATAGAAACGAGGGTGTTACATTTTTTTTGTTGGCTAACTGCAAAATCCAACCTAACGTTATCAAGGCATCGACTTGGATTTTTCTCCCATAGACTGTTATTCACGGTTCTTCACGGATCAGGCAGCTAATTCAAATGCAGTGAAAAAAGATACCCGTTCGAAAGCTACAGCATAGTTGTTATACAGATCGCTATGACCGTGATGTACGCTTAGAGTGCACGAAAGTGTAGCAGTCAGCCTCTCTCTCATGTGCTCATATAACTTCCGTTATTATTATCAGGTCACTTTACTTGCTCATGATTCGCAAGTAGCAACTTACAAATGAGGTACTACTTGCCATAATACAACAGTAATGCAGTAATACAAAATATATTATTATCATTAGTAAAAGAGTATGGCAGTAAGATGATAGATTCAATGCCTCAATATTATTCAAATATTATGCCAGTAGTGTAGTGCAGGCCTAAGTGTACAGTAAGTGTGTGTGTAAACATGCTTTAATGAAGTAGACTTCAAAAGCTTTTGAATTTGAGCTTACAGTTTTTTCATCACCCTGTCTTTTACATAAACTTACAAAATAGATACTTTAACTTAGTCCTCAGATATAGGAGGGTTGTTGCTAGCTCCGTTAAGGTATTTCTGTCCCTCCCAAACTGCATTGAAATGGTATGTTTAGCAGCCAGAATTTAATAATTTTTAGGGGGAGAAACCCCCTGATCCCTCCTAACATGATCCATATCACCCGTCAGAAAACAATTGCAACGTCTGAGATTGTGCCCCCCCAGAATTTTGGCTTGCATGACGCCCCTGTATTCAGTAGTGAGGAAATTTCACGAATGGACTGTTTGAATTCACTGAGCTCCTGAGAGCGACCTATTCTTTCACAAATGTTTGTAGAAGCGTCTGCATGCCTAGTTTTTGATTTTATACAACTGTGGCCATGGAAGTGATTGGAACACCTGAATTCATTGATTTGGTGGGGTGTCCCAATACGTTTGTCAATATAGTTTATACATAATAATCGCTAATAATTAACCAAATTATATTGTGCGTTATATATATCACGCTGATGTAGAAATCTTTATGGGTGTAAACGGGCCTTAAATGTAAGACGCTTCAGTGTTCATTCTGAAAGTGCTTCCTGTACTTCATCACTGGAGATCATCAGTCGTGTGTGTGTGTTTCAGATGGCACCAGGCCATTCATTCACCGCTGCCGATCACCAAACATGGAGGACTTCACCTGCTGGTGGCGTCCCATCGAGGGGCAGGACAACATCACCTACACGCTTCAGTACAGAACGGGGTGAGACTCCCGTCAGATGATGGTTTATATAGAGTGTCATCATGAGTCATGTGTAGTGATGTGGTCATGTGATCTCCGCAGCGATGGCGCTACTCAGGACTGTCCCGACTACACCAGCGGCGGCACCAACAGCTGCTTCTTCGACACAAAACACACACAGGTCTGGCAGATCTACTGCATGACAGTGACGGCTCACACGGACTCGGGCCCGCGGACCTCGCAGAGACACTGCCTGGACGTGGCCGATATAGGTGGGAAATATCAAGTCCTCACACGCATTACATTCATCTCAGTTCTCCTGTCGACACTGAGGAGTGTGTGTTTATCCTGCCCTACACTCTTACAAATAACGTCTCTTTATTGGCATTTACCCACTTACCCACTTAACCTTTAATAACATCTATAAAATCCATAAAAGAGAAAAAAATGTTTTTATTCCCCGCCAGCATTTTTGATCATTTTCAGAAAACCAGAATATTTTGCAGAATAACATGCAATACATCAAAAGAAAGAAGCTTTTATTCCAGCTTCATTCATCATATTTTATCAACACTTGAATGTGGTTGAGTTTCATCAAAAAGCTGAGAAAATGGTGTTCTTCGTCTTCGTCTAGGATGGGATTCAGAGCGATTATCATAAACACAGATGGAGTAGATCGAGTCACAGTCATTTCTTCCATTTGGGTTCAGCATTTCATTCAGTAATGTTTGGCAGTTTTGATTTATATGCTGTTTAAAATTTGATGATCACATTATAATTTACATGTGCGTCAGCAATGCTTCTATCGCTCGTTTCTGCTGCTTCTTCTCCTGTGTTTTAATCTGGAGATTCTGTACTCTTTCAAAAGATGTGTAATAGCGCCCCCCTACCGTATAACAGTGAAAACACGGATCGCTGGAAATTTCAGTCAATGGCAGGGAAAGAGTTCAGAACTGTTTACTGAAAAGATCTTTGGGAAACCAAAAATGGTTCTTCTATGGTATCGCTGTGAAAAACCCCTTTGAAACCTTTATTTTTAAAGGTTTATTTGCAGCCTAAATGCAGAGTTTTAAAGCGTGTGAATCAGCTTTATTCTACAGCACTTTATACTGTACAGTTGTTTAGGAAAACAGGTTTCTCTGGAGCTCATCATTATCATTAATCATGATCTGGTGTGTTTGCGTCTGCAGTGGAGACCGACCCGCCCTTTAACCTGTCCTACATCATGCTGAACGAGAGCCACTGTGAATCCTGCCGCTCCATCCTGCTGTCCTGGATGTTCCCGATCGCGTCTCTGGTGCGTGAGGGATGGATTACGCTGGTCTACGAGCTGCGCTACAGAAACCTCGCGCAGCCCGACACATGGAAGGTACAGCCTTCGCTTTTAGGACAACAACTGGGAACACTGTACAATACAGGAGCACCATTATGCACATAAATCATCATAATCCTCATCAATTAGTCATCAATTGAAAGCTTAAACACTCAGAATTCATCCTCTGAAAACGGTTTTGAAATTAGACATTGTGTTACCATGGAATCGGTACTTTAAATCCTTTTAGTGGCTTGGCTAGGCATATGGCTTTGATTTTATAGCAATTTTAGAGGCCAGATTATTTAGTCAATTCTTAGTTCTTCATGAATCATATATTAACTCATAATTATCTGTGCGTTAGTTAAGCATAAATTAATGCATATTAGTGCAGCCGTATTGTAAAGTGTTCCATAATAATTCTAGAAATGTTTATGAGAAAAAAAAATCTTTAAGATTTAGGATGTGTGGTGTGTGTCCGTAGGTGAAGGAGCGTTTGCGGGAGCCTCATGTTGATGTGTTGGGTCTGCCGGTGGGAAATTATGAGTTCATGGTCCGCTGCCGCTCCGGAAACAGCAAACACTGGAGCGCATGGAGCGAGTCCATCAACATCAGCGTCATCGGCAAAACTCTGTCCGGTACACACATTCTCACACACACAGGCATTGACCCGTCTGTCAAGTCTGAAGGTTGAGTTCATGCTCTAAACATCTGTGTGTGTGTGTGTGTGTGTGTGTGTGTGTGTGTGTGTGTGTGTGTGTGTGTGTGTGTGTGTGTGTGTCAGATCGCTTGTGGGTCTTCATCCTGCTGACCAGCCTCGGCATCATGGCCTTCCTCATCATCGGTTTTGGGTTTATTCCACGAGGAAAGAGGTCAGTGACGTCATTTTTTAATTATAAAAAATAAAAAAGGTAGTTGCAACTTAATCTTGCAATTCTGACTTTATTACTCGTAATTGATATGGCTGTCATGACAACTCTTGCAGTGTTTGGGGATGGTAATGGATATGATAATGTTGATATGTTTGGTCCTGTTGGAATAGATCTGCTATGCTGCTGCTGCCAATACACACGACACGCTGCTGTACAATATAACACATGAATTGCCCGTATTTATACAGGTGGAGCTGGGGAAAGTGGAGAATTTCTGAAAGCGCACTGCAGCAAGTATTTACATTACATTTACATTAAATCATTTAGCAGATGCTTTTATCCAAAGTGTCTTACAAATGAGGAGAACAATAGAAGCAGTTAAACTAACAATAATGCAGCAATATGCAAGTGCCGTGACGAGTCCCAGTTAGTCTAGCACAGAACAGTTTTTTTATATGTATATATATATATAGTGTTAGTGTTAGTATTAATGGGTCAAGTGTTGCCGAAAGAGATGCGTCTTCATCAGTTTTATGAATAGGGTTAGGGACTCGTAAAGACTCAGCAGCTCAGGTTGAGTTCAGCAGGTCATTCCTCCAGCAGGGAACAGTCCAGATGAAGGTCTGTGAAAGTGATTTTTGTCTCTTTGAGATGATGCACCACAAGACGATTGGCAACCAGTGCAGGTTTATGAGGAGAGGAGTGACATGCGTCTCTTCAGCTCTAAGACCACTCTTCTGGATTCTGGATCAGTTGCAGAGGTTTGACAGTGATGAAGGAAGACCTGCCAAGAGAACATTACAATAGGTTGTTTCTGAATGACAGATCCTAGTGATATCATGTAGATGTAGAAGAGAAGGGGTCCCAGCACTGAGCCCTGAGGCACTCCATTAGCTAGATGATAGCAGTGATAGGATAAACCATGTTTCTGATTGACACACACTAATGATGACATGTAGATGAGAAGAGAAGCGGTCCCAGCACTGAGCCCTGAGGCACTCCAGTAGCTAGATGATAACAGTGATGGGATAAACCATGTTTCTGATTGACAGACACTAGTGATGACATGTAGATGTAGAAGAGAAGCATTCCCTGCACTGAGCCCTGATGCACTCCAGTAGCTAAATGATAGCAGTGATGGGATAAACCATGTTTCTGATTGACACACACTAATGATATCATGTAGATGTAGAAGAGAAGCGGTCCCAGCACTGAGCCCTGAGGCACTCCAGTAGCTAGATGATGGTCTTAGACAACTCACCCCTCCACGAAACCCTGAAGGACCTGCTGAGAGGGAAGACCTGAACCATTGGAGTTCTGTTCCCGCGATGCCCTTCATCATGAGGGTTGACAGAAGGATCTGGTGGTTAACTGTTTCAAAAGCAGCAGATCCAGCAGGATGAGAACTGAGGATTTGGAAGCTGCTTTTGAGTCTCAGTGCTTGAAATACCCGAGAGCAGGACAGTCTTATTTGAGTGACGCTTTTGAAACCAGACTGGTTGTTGTCCAGGAGGTTGTTCTGTTTGAGAAAGGCAGAGATTTGGTTGAACATGACTCATTCAAGTGTTTTAGCAATGAATGGAAGAAGAAGGGATACTGGTCTGTAATTTTCTAGCTCTGCTGGATTTAGACTGGGTTTCTTAAGCAGTGGGGTTACCTGAGCCTGCCTTAATACTGTACTGTGGGAAAGATACCAGTGTGAAGAGAGGTGTTGATGATATAAGTAAGTGCGGGTACAACTGCAGAAGAAAGGGCTTGAAGGAGATGAGTGGGGATATTTGAAAGTATATTATGTGAGTTCATTGGCTACTGATACAGCAGGAACCAATCAGCTGTGCCCTGTAGAGAATAATTTGTTTGCAAGAAGATTGAGTTTAGGACTGGTCAGCCTGCGCCATCTTGAGTTTCATGACAGAACTTTAGATAAACTCAGAATTGCAAGAAATTAATTTTGAGATTAAAAGTCACATTTACCTTTTTGATTTTTTATTCTGTGGTGAAAACAAGCTTCCTTAAACATAATCGTGGTTCTGCTCTTGGCTTTGAGGGACACCATGTGTATGAACCAATTCATATCAAAACATATAAATAATACATTAGAAAAAAAACAATATGTAAGGAAAAAATAATAAGAAGAAATAGAAACTCTTCATTCCACATTCTCATTAAAGTCTTCCTCTGTTTGTGTTCTTCCTGCAGAATCAAAGCGTTCCTCTTACCGCCGATTCCCAAACCGCGCATCCGTGGGCTTGAACCGGTTCTGCTGAAGGTCTCGCTGTCTCGTCACACACCACACAACCTGTTACACTCCACTGACTGAGCTATTAGTGCTGTTTAATTCAGACATCACAGACAGCGTTTATTTGAAATATAATCTTTTGTAACATTATAAATGTCTTTACTGTTCTATTTAAAGCATCCTCAATAATCTTACTCGAAACGTTTGAGCATTCGTGTGTTTAGTAGGAACCACATGAGTAACTTCTATTAAAGAAGCATCTGCTCTACCTTCTGTTCTTTCTGTCCTTTTGCCTTTAGAGCGGGAAGCTCGATGAGATCAATCGTCATTTCTCTAGTTTTCACGGCTATAAGTCTCCTCAGTACTCTATAGAGACGTGGTACCAGATGAGCGTGGACTCGGGGCCGGCCCTGACGCCCAACAGCTTCCCGTCTCACTGTGAACAAGAGCCTGTCACCGGCCCAGAGGGCCCGCCGGCCTTTCAGACGAGCTCCAGCCCGAACCCGTACTACCCCAGTGGCCCCGCCTCCTACTGTGAGGAGGCCACACCCCCTCCCGAACCTGGCCACGCCCTCCCCGAGCTCGTGTCGGTCCCAGGCTTGGACTACACCATGATTCTAGGCTCCGCCCCCGTGTCGGCGTCACATGACTTCTACACGTGTGTGACTGGCGTGACGGCCAGCGGGCAGCTTCATCTGGTGCCTCACCTGCCCAACATGCTGAAACACACACACACATCCTACGTGCAGTTTAAAGAGGACGGTGGCTTGGACAAGAGCTGCCAGCTGGTGGCGCTGTTGGAGAAGCAGAAGGAGGAGCTAAAGGACGCCGACCCGAGCGAAGCTGCCGTGCCTTTAATACCTCATTCATCAGACTGAGCGCAAACCCGCAAACACTCAGGGCCTGCAGCGTACAATCACACACACACACACACACACACACACACTCACACTCACACTCACACTCACACACACACACACACACTCACACTCACACACACTCACTCAAGCACACACACACACACACACACACACACACACACACACACACACACACACACACACACTCACACTCACACTCACACACACACACTCACACTCACACACACTTACTCAAGCACACACACACACACACACACTCACACATACACACTCACACACACACTCGTTTACAGTCACGAGTGTGACTGTAAACGCCAGTGATCTGGAGATCAGAAGTGTGTTTCTGAGACTCATCAGGGTGAATATGAATTATTAAGACGTTGTTGTAACATCGTTTGCTCGTTGAGCAAGTGATGATGTCATGAATGTACGGTTGTGATGATGAGCCGGACGACACAATCCCGTTATAAAGTTTCTCTAGCGCATCAGTTTTACACACTGATCCTCAAACACAGACGTGAATGAAGCGATCGTTGATGTTGAGGCTTTATGTTTTATTTAATAGACTACGCTATACTTGTTTCTGCCACGGAATAAAAAAAATACAAGAGGAAAGTGTGAGTTTATATTTCGCAATTTGAACTTTTTAACTCACAATTGTAAGAAAAAGTCAGAATTGTGAGATATAAAGTCAGAATGACCATGTTTTATTTGTTACTCCGTGTCAGCAACAAACACACACTTCCGCACTTTCCGTGAAAACCGCAAACTGTGGAGTTAAAGCATCAGAAACACAAATCCTGCTAGTTTTAATATCTTTAACTATTATTGAACTCAAGATTAAGCAGATCGTTTGAACCACATCAAATGTTTGAGCAACAGCTGAATTTAGACTTTATATGCAATCCTGCAATCTGAAACATTCTGATGTAGTTTTTAAATGTACTTTTTATTTGATCAGGTTTGTATCATTTTGGTGTTTAATTTGTATTGCTGTCACACACATCAGGGTTTTAATCGTACTGACACAAAAGTTGCAAATATTTTTCTGTAGGTTCAACACCTATTAATGACTTCTGTAGACTGTTCGTGAAGAGGGCCGTATATATATATAAAACACTTTGTGATAAAAAATGGCTGTTTTATTTTTATGTTTCTTCTCGACTTTAAAGCAGTTTCATATGAGCTCTTTATAAAATAGTGTCATACATAAAGAGAGATTAATATTAATATTACCATAATGAGAAGCTGTGTGTGTGTGTGTGTGTCTGTCTGTCTGTCTGTATTATGTGTGTGTGTGTGTGTGTGTGTGTGTGTGTGTGTGTGTGTGTGTGTGTGTGTGAGTTTCTGTATTGTATGTGTGTGTGAGTGTGTGTGTGTGTGTGAGAGTTTCTTTATTGTATGTGTGTGTGTGTGTGTGTGCACTTGGTTTTATATGTGTTCTGAGAGACTAAAGCACTGTGTTATTTGTTCAACACTGTTTCTCATTCTTTGCATTTCAGTGTCCGTTCATGTTTTAGAAAAATGTCCTCTTGATTTTCCGCTCTAATGGATTGTTTCTCGTTGACCGTGTCGTGTCTGTGCCTTTAATTGTGCAGGTTTTCCTGTAAATGTACATAAACACTCCTAAAACACTGTTTATACCTGCAGATGAACTACAGTAACCCATTAGAAAGGTTCTGATATATTTAAAGAGAGATTAATACAGTAATAAATGTGTCCACTGTCACAGAAATGCAGTATATATTCAAACTATAACACGTTTTTGTACATTAGATTATTTTTGTGTGCTTTATTCTTTAAGCTTTTGTTTCTGTCATATATTTTGTCATCTGTGGATCACATTGCCATGTGGTCTAATAAAGCCGTGAGCTGAAGGAGAGTGTGTGATCTTGAGTCTCTTTGGTTTATGCTTCATTCTTTAAAAATAAAGGTTCCAAAGGGCGACGACATATAGTAGATGAATCATTTCTGGTTCCCCAAAGAACTTCTCAGTGAAAACCATTGGTTTAAAGAGCATTTTAATAATCTAAATAACTTTTTTCACTATAAAGAACCTTAACCCTTTGGTGGAAATAAAGGTTCCGTGGATGTTAAAGATTCTTCATGGAACCACTGATGCCAATAAAGATCCTTTATTTTTAAGAATGTACACACACACATACAAACACACACAAAATTGCAAATGTATGAGTTCTTTTAGTGTTTTTTAGCGATGTGCAGTACATATCTGTTCACATCTAAAAAATGTGTTTTGGGGTTTCATGATCCTTTAGGATGTCTCTCCTGGTGATCCTCCTGTTCCCTTTCGAGGGAACTCAACACTGCGTCGAGAATCGACTCTTTGGGGACGCTCCCTTAGCGTGCGCCTCTGAAGTAAGAATGAAACTAATCCAATCCTGATTGGTGTTGCGTCGTGACGTAACATGTGACGGCATAACCGGATGCATAAAAGTGACGCCGACACACACACACATCAGCTTTAGCTCTTCAGCAAGCGCTCTCTGTGAAACTGTCTGTCTTATTTGGTGTTGTTTGTCTGTGCAAAGCTCTGTATTATGGCGAGTGAACAATACACTAAGTGTGTGCACCCCTGCCCAAGATAATATATATGCCACAGGTGGGGACACGCATCAGCTGTGTGTCTGTGTATTGTTCAGGGGCGCAGCACGCACTGTCAGCTCTCGAGAGGGCTGCCTGTGCACAGTGTGAAGCACTTCCTATTAGAGTGCTGCGCTCCCCCTTGGCTATATTATTTCCTGATGATGGCCAGGCTCGCGATCCCCGCGGTTCGGGTCCCGCGTCCATTGAGGCGGCGCGACGGCTTAGATCGTGGAGATCGCAGAAGGATCTCGCGGATGAGAACGAGACTGCTGAGGCACCTTTTCTCTCATCATCCGCAGATTCTATGACACTCGTTCACGACGCAGAAGCCCGCGATTCGGCTTCTTCTGCCTGTGACGAGTGCCCAGTGCTCGAGCTATCTTTTATAAGGAAGTAGATGTGCTCAGCATAGGGAACGAGCAACATGAGTCACACTCGCCGGCTTATGTTTCTGCTTATGTAGAGCTCGTGGAGGTTGTGATGCGTGCTGTGGCCAGACTAAATAAATATATAAATAAACATATATATATATATAAAACATATGAGCTGGCCACAAAATAAGCAGGATGATCCCCGTCAAAATGAACTAGACGAGAGATTCCTGCAGCACCGTTCACAACCTCAGAGACAGGGCTTACTGTTTTTCCCAGATCTTTATAAAAATGTAAATATATATGTGTAGATCCTGGGAAAACCCCCACTCTTTACGTATCTCACCACATTCATTATATGTTTATTCAAATGTGGTGGGTGCGAGAGAGTCGGGTTATGGCAAGATGCCGCAGATGGAGGGAGCTTTAGAGAAAACAAGCTATCTGTCTCCTGATCCGGCATCTTCACTTTAAGCCCCGCCGCTGCCCAACAAACCGTGCGGGAACACCTCTGCACTGGTTGGCTGGGCTTATATGGTGCAGGAAATCGATGTTGCTCTTCCGCCGTTTAAAAACGTTTCGGGACACATCGGTTTCCAGCGAACGCAGGCTGCACTGTCCGCCCCACATTTTTGCGGCCAGGCAGCATTCGCGTTTGCCAATCGAGAATCATTTTCGGTCCAGCCCTGCCGGAAACCCGCTTCAGGGGGTCGAGAACGGATCCCGATTAATACCCGAAGCCAGGCTCGAGAGCCTGGTTCCTTTGGTAAAATATTTAGAAAAGAAAAGGTCAGGCTGGTGCGTGCCTGCACTCTATACGATTTTGCAGGCGTACCAGGCCGATCTTCTTAAAGATCTAAGTGAGGAGCAAATATTTCCCATTGGCCGCTCCGCTATCTCCTTCTGGCCTGTTTTCCAACGCTGTCACTACAGTCGTTGACAGGTTTCAGGAAGCGAAAGAAAGAAAAAAAAAAAAAAGAGAGCGTTGCCTCTAGAGCCCCTCCTGCGGGAGTTTGGCAAACAAAGGAAGCACTCTCAACCGAAGTCCTCCAGCCAGAAGGGTGACCTGAGGGCCGTCCTTCAGGCGAAGAGGTCCTAATTGTAGGACCTCTGAGGGCTGCCCCCCCCCCCCCTGTGGAACAATCGAGGTTGTTCTAGCAGCAGATGCCCTCAGGGAAGAGGATGTTGTCCCGCCGTCTTTGACGCTTCGGGCCACATCGATTTCCAGCGAATGGCATTAATGGCATTAAGCCTTCGCCCCAAAAGCTTGCAACAGGGCACTGACTATGGTCACAAAATCTGTATCGACTTTTTTCCTGCTGGTCCTCCGCTTCAGGAAGTCGAGAATAGTGCTCGGAAAACACCCGAGGCCAGTCTCGAGGGGCTGGTTCCCTTAGTATATTTTGTAGAAAAATGGCAACGCCTTCCGAATATATCTATATGGGTCCTGTATATTATAAAATATTATAAAATATGGGTACAGATTGCAGTTCGGTCACCGACCTCCCTAGTTTGCTGGGGTGGTACCGACTGCAGTGATTCCAGAACAGGCTCGGTTTATGGAACAAGAGGTACAGACTCTACTGGAATTAAGGGGCCATACAATGTGTTCCCCTACCAGACAGGGAGTCTGGGTTTTACAGCCGGTACTTTATAGTTCCAAAGAAGGATGGCGGACTGAGGCCAATTTTAGATGTAGGGCTTTTGAATCGTTCTTTGAGGAGATTCAGGTTCAAAATGCTTACTATTCCCATTATCGTGAGCCATATCAGATCCGAGGACTGGTTTGTCACGATGGATCTAAAAGACGCTTATTTCATGTCTCCATCCTTCCATGTCACAGGAGGTTCCTGAGGTTGCTCTCGGGGGCGAAGCATACCAATATCGGGTTCTTCCGTTCGGCCTAGCACTCTCTCCCCGCACGTTCACAAAGTGTATGGATGCGGCTCTGGCTCCACTGAGGCTTTAGGGCATCCGTATACTGAATTACATCGACGACTGGCTCATATTGGCCCAGTCTCGAGAAATGGCAGTTCGGCATCGAGATGTCGTCCTTGGCCACATTCAGAACCGGGGGTTGAGGCTCAACACTAAGAAAAATGTGTTGGACCCACCTCAGAAGACTACTCTTCTGGACGTGGTATAGAATTCGGTTACGATGCGGGCACGTATGTCTCCCGCTCATATCGAATCCATCCTGGCCACGGTGTCCGGGATAAAGCTAGGCCAGGCCATCACTGTAAAGAAATTTCAAGGACTGCTGGGCCTCATAACAGCAGCATCCAACATAATTCCTTTGGGCCTGTTTCACTTGAGGCCCCTTCAGTGGTGGCTCAAAGCCAAGGGTTTTTTCCCCAAGGGGAATCCGTTCCGTATAATAAAGGTTACGCGCAGATGCCTTCGTTCCCTATTAATATGGAAGAAACCTTGGTTCTTGTCCCAAGGGCTAGTGGTAGGGGCGTCATGTCGCCGGGAAACTGTTTCGACAGACGCTTCCCTCGCTGGCTGGGGCGCGGTCTCGGACGGCCGCTTTGCCAGGGGTCTGTGGCAGGACCATCATCATTCTTGGCATATAAATTGCCTAGAGATGTTGGCTGTGTTCAGGGCTCTGAGGAGCTTCCTCACAGACATCAAAGGTTACCACGTCTCAGTGGTAGCTTATCTAAACCAACAAAGGACACTCAGATCGCGCCCTCTATCCAGATTGGCGCATCAGATCATTTTATGGCCCCAAGGGAAAATATTATCTATAAGAGCAATATATGTCCCGTGGGTTCTGAATCAGGGAGCAGACATCCTGTCGAGGCAGGGGCTGAGGCCCGGGGAATTTAGACTCCATCCAGAGGTGGTGGAGTTTATATGGCAGAGGTTCGGACCAGTGGAAGTGGATCTGTTTGCGTCTCGAGGGACTTCCATCCCACTGTCCACTTTGGTTCTCCCTCACTCCTCCAGCCCCGCTGGGGTTGGATGCCATGGTACAGGCCTGGCCGAGGCTTCGCCTGTACGCTTTTTCCCCCGATCGCTCTGCTCCCGGGAGTCCTGGAGAGGGTCCGTCAGGAGGGCATCAGTCTTCTTCTGATAGCCCTGTTTTGGCCAGCCCGAGTATGGTTTTCAGACTTAATTTCACTCCTGATAGCTCCGCCATGGCAGATTCCTCAGAGGAGGGGTCTGTTGTCTCAGGTGGAGGGCACTATATTCCATCCTCATCCAGAGCTGTGGAAATTGTGGGTCTGGCCTCTGAGGGGGCTCAGTACCTAGATGCTGGTCTATCATCTGGGGTGGTCGAAACCATACTTATCTCTAGGGCTCCGTCTACTAGGAGATTATATGGCCTCAAGTGGAATATTTTTCTACTTGGTGTAGAGGACTTGAGTTAGACCCAGTTAACTGCCCAATGGCTTCAGTTCTGGAGTTTCTTCAAGATCGTTTCTCTGCGAATCTCTCCCCATCCACACGTAGGGTGTACGTGGCTGCCATTGCGGCGTTCCATGCACCACTAAATGTTGGGCCTTTGGGGAGGCACCAACTGGTCATACTATTTCTCCATGGTATTGGAGGATGAGACCGACAGTCAGGTCCAGGGTTCCACCCTGGGACCTGGCGGTGGTTCTCGAAGGGCTATCCCTGGCTCCCTTCGAATACCTCCAGTTGGCTTCGCCTAGGACCTCACGTTCAAGATAGCCTTTCTCTTAGCTATTTCTTTAAAGAGACTGGGAGATCTCCAAGCCCTGGCATTATCGCCAGCTTGCTTGGGGTGTGCCCCCGGCGGAGTTAAGGCCATCCTGCATCCGAGACCCAGCTATGTGCCTTAAGTGCAATTTATCATGGCTACGTCCATGGTCCTGCAAGTATTTCATCCTCCACCTCATGTGTCGGCAAAAGGAGAGGAACCTTGCTCTGCCAGTCAGAGTTCCGAGTATTACCTTGAGAGGTCCTCTTCTTGGAGGAGGTCGGACCTACTGTAGTGTGTTTGGATCACCTATTAGGGGCTCCCGGCTATACAAACCATAAGTAGGCCTACAAGGTGCGGAATTTCCCTTCACCTTTGGCCGTTAGGGCTCATTCTACTAGAGGCATGGCGTCCTCTAGGGCCCTCCTTTCGGGAGTTCCCATCAAGGAGATCTGTGATGCAGCCGGTTGGGCTACGCCACACACTTTTGTACGGTTCTATAGTCTGCACCTCCCCAGTACGCCTGGCTCACGTGTGCTCTCGTCCTGCTGAGTGCCTAAATCAGTTTCACTCCTGGGCAGGCCTGTTTCGGTGCGTGGCCTAGTGGGCATTCGTTCCCCAAAGAGTCGATTCTCGACGCAGTGTTGAGTTCCCTCGAAAGGGAACGTCTCGGGTTATGACTATAACCCTTGTTCCCTGAGAAGGGAACGAGACACTGCGTCGTCCTGCCACGCCCCTCGAGGCCTTAGAGCGTCTTGCTTCATCGCGGAGCTGATGTGTGTGTGTGTCGGCGTCACTTTTATGCATCCGGTTATGCCGTCACATGTTACGTCACGACGCAACACCAATCAGGATTGGATTAGTTTCATTCTTACTTCAGAGGCGCACGCTAAGGGAGCGTCCCCAAAGAGTCGATTCTCGACGCAGTGTCTCGTTCCCTTCTCAGGGAACAAGGGTTATAGTCATAACCCGAGACGTTCTCTATTTCAGATATTCAGAGTATTTTCCCTGGAGGGAAACCCAGATCAACACTAGTACTTCAGACCTGATATTCCTGTAACACACACACACACACACACACACACCTATGGACTCAATATTCCACTCCATCTCACCCAGAACACTACAATCCTGATTCCTATGTCAGCATGGGAAGCCTTTAAACAACAATTAAATTCTTCAAATGAATCTAATGCATGTTCCTATAACAAACCCTCAGATCACACTCCTGATTCCAGGATTCCGGGAAACCATCGATCTCCAGATAAATCCAGACTCATTTACACAGAACTCTGGATGCCGTGTACTCTGTCTTAATACAATAATAAAATAATTAAGCGCAACAAATGATGAGGAAATTAATTTGAGCACAGGAATGCATGTGAGCACAGACAGACCACGAGAATCACGAGAAAGAATGTTTGTAATGGTGTGTATCAGTTGATGTGTTCATGAGCTCCAGTGCTGGGTGTTCACTGGTTAAACTGGTTTAGGACACCCGCTTATGCTGGTGTTCAAAGAAAGGGTTGCATGTTTGTAGTCTAGAAGAAAAATACTCTTTATAAGTGATTATTTAATGTAACATAAAGACGAGTCAATAAACATCAACTATAGATAGTAGTTAGCAGGGGCGTCACTAGGATTTTCATTTTAGGGGGGCTAAGCCCCCAATGAGGGTATGATTTTTTTTTAAATAATACAAAAAAGTAAACACTTTAGTTTAATGCTAATGCTCACTATCAATTTCATTACCATGCAAAGGCAGGGTTTTATAATCACTGTGGTCCCAAATGTGAGGCAGGGTATATAGGGGGGTTCGGGGCTTCCCTGAGAAAATTTTGATTTCTCTGATCTACATATGTGCATTTTAAGATGTTTTGAAGGCCAAAAAAATAACATATAAAAAAATATATATATATATAACATATAACAATAAGCTGGATAATAGCTTTAAAACCATGTCAGTGGGCAGCTGATTATTTTTCTCTCCTCATCATCATCACACTCTTTTTCTCTTTGTTTTTATCTTGCCCTGTCTCTTCCCCTCCTAAAGCTGAGCTTTGACTGATATAGGCTTTTCATTTTTGTCTGTCAGTGAAGAAAGTAAACATGGGTCAACTGATAGGTTGCATTCACAATATGTAGGCTACACATTCATTATTGATCTTATGCCTAATACAGGGCCGTAGACAGGGCTTTATAATCAAAGAGGTCCTAAATTTGAGGTTGGTAGGGGGTTCAAATTTTTTATTTCTCTGATATGTGCATTTCAAGACGTTTTTAAGACAAAAAAAAGTATAAGAAATAGCTTTAAAACCATGTCAGTGGGCAGTAGATTATTTGTCAATACCTGCTCTGTCCTCATCTCTCCATCACTCTTTCTTTTTTCTCAGTCTCTTCATCCCTTTCTCTTCCCCTCCTAAAGCTGAGCTATTTTAATTTACTAAAGGCTACAATTTGTATTATATTCTCAATATGTACACATTTATTATTAATCTTGTGCCTTACATGATGAAAACGGCTTTGTTAATGTTTCTTGTCCCCCCATAATGACAGTAAACTAATTATTACATTACACGTTGCATAGGCCTATTTTCAGTTCAAAATGGCGAAAATAGACAAAACTATATTAGTTTGCCTGATTATATTTTGTCATTCGTTTAACATTTATGACCTAAAAAAATGTCAAATATGAAATGTTAAGTTTAGCTACTTACATCTTATCTCGCACTTGACCGTAGGCTACGTGTCGAGTCGCACTGTTAAAATTCGCGCTCAGCAGCGTCTGTGAACATAAAGCCCGCCTACTTTGATTTGATTGGTCATCTCAAATATTCTGACATTGACGAGCAGTGACAGACCAATGAGGCTCAGATGAACACACACACACACACACACACACACACACCCTGTCCTCTGTTTCTGACGTGCTCTCTGCTCGGCGCCGCTGCGGATTGAAGATGAAGAACGCGCTGAATCTGATTATAACAAACAAGACTGAAGCGAACACGAATTTGTGTAACCTACATTAATCACACATTTTTAGGGGGGCTAGGCATTTTACTGGTGCTGAAGCCCCCCTAAAAAAGGGCCTAGAAACGCCCCTGGTAGTTAGTAGGGTAGAGCGGGGGAAAATGCCCCCCTGGGGTAAAACGCCCCCCACCCGTTTTTCCCAAAATAACCACTAGAATGAATCAAGATACATTTTTACTATTGCTATGCACTACGTTGACAACGGGGATATACAAATCTCCATGGAGAAGCTGACACCAGCGACGTATTTGAAGAGAAGAGGATTACATGGAAAGCGCTATCATTTTCAGATATTAGTAAACAAGTGTTTATTAGAATATTGTTCACAGTGATATCACAGTGATGTATGATAGATTAATAGTGAAGTCTGTAGTTTTAGAGCATATGTTATTTATAAGGAATATAATTATAATTTTAAAAATAATTTTTTAAAAAAAAAGACATAGCTTGTGGGGTAAAATGCCCCAAATGCTGAGGGGTAAAACGCCCCCCAAGGGGCATAGTTTTTCTTTATCATAATTACTATAGTAACATATTTCTGTTCATCAAAGTCTTTATTTTACACTTTAATGCAGTATAACTAGGCGGTAAAATCAAAATATTTGAACAAAACATGAAAAAATTACCTCAAGTGAGCATTAGCTAGCTAGCTTGGTGGATGCAATGATGGAAGGTGGTTAGGTGACCCAATGATAAAACACAGTGACTTTTAATGCATTTATGGAATATATTTCACTATAAATATACTAATTTATGTTTAATATTTATTTAGGGTTGTCTGTTTTTCTTGATGATAGTGGTGAACAAATACTTCATCAATTATCAACCCCATATAGGCCTAGTGTAGAAATCAAAATATTAAAATGTTAGAAATTTGGCTGTTTTGTACATTCCTGAAATAAATATTAATAGGTATATA
>JAPDVR010000002.1:69639021-69669021 GCA_026230005.1 Gila orcuttii | reverse complement strand
ATTGAGCTGAGTTGAGTTAAGTTAAGTTAAGTTAAGTTAAGTTAAGTTAAGTTAAGTTGAGTTGAGTTGAGTTGAGTTGAGCTAAGTTAAGTTAAGTTGAGCTGATTTAAGTTCAGTTAAGTTGAGTTGAGTTGACTTGAGCTGAATTGACCTGAGTTGAGTTGAGCTGAATTGACCTGAGTTGAGTTAAGTTGAGTTAAGTTAAGTTAAGTTAAGTTAAGTTAAGTTGAGTTGAGTTGAGTTGAGTTGAGTTGAGTTGAGTTGAGTTGAGTTGAGCTGAATTGAGCTGAGTTGAGTTGAGCTGAATTGACCTGAGTTGAGTTGAGCTGAATTGACCTGAGTTGAGTTAAGTTGAGTTAAGTTAAGTTAAGTTAAGTTGAGTTGAGTTGAGTTGAGTTGAGTTGAGTTGAGTTGAGCTGAATTGAGCTGAGTTAAGTTAAGTTAAGTTAAGTTAAGTTAAGTTGAGTTAAGTTGAGTTGAGTTGAGTTGAGCTAAGTTAAGTTAAGTTGAGCTGAGTTGAATTGACCTGAGTTGAGCTGAGCTGAGTTAAGTTAAGTTAAGTTAAGTTAAGTTAAGTTAAGTTGAGTTGAGTTGAGTTGAGTTGAGTTGAGTTGAGTTGAGCTAAGTTAAGTTGAGCTGAGTTAAGTTCAGTTAAGTTGAGTTGAGTTGACTTGAGCTGAATTGACCTGAGTTGAGTTGAGCTGAATTGACCTGAGTTGAGTTAAGTTGAGTTAAGTTAAGTTAAGTTAAGTTGAGTTGAGTTGAGTTGAGTTGAGTTGAGTTGAGCTGAATTGAGCTGAGTTGAGTTAAGTTAAGTTAAGTTAAGTTGAGTTGAGTTGAGTTGAGTTGAGTTGAGTTGAGTTGAGCTAAGTTAAGTTAAGTTAAGTTGAGCTGAGTTAAGTTCAGTTAAGTTGAGTTGAGTTGACTTGAGCTGAATTGACCTGAGTTGAGTTGAGCTGAATTGACCTGAGTTGAGTTAAGTTGAGTTAAGTTAAGTTGAGTTGAGTTGAGTTGAGTTGAGTTGAGCTGAATTGAGCTGAGTTGAGTTGAGTTAAGTTAAGTTAAGTTAAGTTAAGTTAAGTTAAGTTGAGTTGAGTTGAGTTGAGTTGAGTTGAGCTAAGTTAAGTTAAGTTAAGTTGAGCTGAGTTAAGTTCAGTTAAGTTGAGTTGAGTTGACTTGAGCTGAATTGACCTGAGTTGAGTTGAGCTGAATTGACCTGAGTTGAGTTAAGTTGAGTTAAGTTAAGTTAAGTTGAGTTGAGTTGAGTTGAGTTGAGTTGAGTTGAGTTGAGTTAAGTTAAGTTAAGTTAAGTTGAGTTGAGTTGAGTTGAGTTGAGTTGAGTTGAGCTGAATTGAGCTGAGTTAAGTTAAGTTAAGTTAAGTTAAGTTAAGTTGAGTTAAGTTGAGTTGAGTTGAGTTGAGCTAAGTTAAGTTAAGTTGAGCTGAGTTGAATTGACCTGAGTTGAGCTGAGCTGAGTTAAGTTAAGTTAAGTTAAGTTAAGTTAAGTTAAGTTGAGTTGAGTTGAGTTGAGTTGAGTTGAGTTGAGCTAAGTTAAGTTGAGCTGAGTTAAGTTCAGTTAAGTTGAGTTGAGTTGACTTGAGCTGAATTGACCTGAGTTGAGTTGAGCTGAATTGACCTGAGTTGAGTTAAGTTGAGTTAAGTTAAGTTAAGTTAAGTTGAGTTGAGTTGAGTTGAGTTGAGTTGAGTTGAGCTGAATTGAGCTGAGTTGAGTTAAGTTAAGTTAAGTTAAGTTGAGTTGAGTTGAGTTGAGTTGAGTTGAGCTAAGTTAAGTTAAGTTAAGTTGAGCTGAGTTAAGTTCAGTTAAGTTGAGTTGAGTTGACTTGAGCTGAATTGACCTGAGTTGAGTTGAGCTGAATTGACCTGAGTTGAGTTAAGTTGAGTTAAGTTAAGTTGAGTTGAGTTGAGTTGAGTTGAGTTGAGTTGAGCTGAATTGAGCTGAGTTGAGTTGAGTTAAGTTAAGTTAAGTTAAGTTAAGTTAAGTTAAGTTAAGTTAAGTTAAGTTGAGTTGAGTTGAGTTGAGTTGAGCTAAGTTAAGTTAAGTTAAGTTGAGCTGAGTTAAGTTCAGTTAAGTTGAGTTGAGTTGACTTGAGCTGAATTGACCTGAGTTGAGTTGAGCTGAATTGACCTGAGTTGAGTTAAGTTGAGTTAAGTTAAGTTAAGTTGAGTTGAGTTGAGTTGAGTTGAGTTGAGTTGAGTTGAGCTGAATTGAGCTGAGTTGAGTTGAGCTGAATTGACCTGAGTTGAGTTGAGCTGAATTGACCTGAGTTGAGTTAAGTTGAGTTAAGTTAAGTTAAGTTAAGTTGAGTTGAGTTGAGTTGAGTTGAGTTGAGTTGAGCTGAATTGAGCTGAGTTGAGTTAAGTTAAGTTAAGTTAAGTTAAGTTAAGTTGAGTTGAGTTGAGTTGAGTTGAGTTGAGCTAAGTTAAGTTAAGTTGAGCTGAGTTAAGTTCAGTTAAGTTGAGTTGAGTTGAGTTGAGCTGAATTGAGCTGAGTTAAGTTAAGTTAAGTTAAGTTAAGTTAAGTTGAGTTGAGTTGAGTTGAGCTAAGTTAAGTTAAGTTGAGCTGAGTTGAATTGACCTGAGTTGAGCTGAGCTGAGCTGAGTTAAGTTAAGTTAAGTTAAGTTAAGTTAAGTTGAGTTGAGTTGAGTTGAGTTGAGCTAAGTTAAGTTAAGTTGAGCTGAGTTAAGTTGAGTTGAGTTGACTTGAGCTGAATTGACCTGAGTTGAGTTGAGCTGAATTGACCTGAGTTGAGTTGAGTTGAGTTGAGTTGAGTTGAATTGAGCTGAGTTGAGTTGAGCTGAATTGACTTGACTTGACTTGACTTGACTTGACCTGACTTGACCTGACTTGACCTGACTTGACCTGACTTGACCTGACCTGACCTGACCTGACCTGACTTGACCTGACCTGACCTGACCTGACCTGACCTGGGGCCTATACCATGAAGCCGGTTTAGGTGGCTAGCCAGCTATGTTTCAGCTTAGTTTCCGCCAACCCTGGGTTTTAGGTACTATGAAAGTAGCTCGGCTTTAATCGGTGTTCGTTGCCATGGTATCTTACGCTGCACGGCTAACCTGCTCCGGGGCAGGTTAAGTTCTGGATTCGAGATTGCAGACTGAAGTTTGACCAATCAGCTGTGAGCAAAGAAACATATAGGTGACGTAATTAATTCCCAGTGTTTGTTGCAATGGCTTTACATTTTCTTTCAAATCCTGTGGACATCTCAGCGCAAATTGTTAGACGAGCACATCGTAGAGAAAGAGTTTTTAGCCGGACAAAATCCCCTTGCCTTTCCTGATAGTTACTTGTATGAAAGATACAGATTTTCTGTGGAAGGAATATCTTATCTTTGCGAACTTCTTGAGCCGCACATAAATAATTTAACACGTCGAATTCATGCACTTACTGTACCATAAATGGTATTGCGTTGCGTTTTTTTGCAAGTGGTAGCCTACATACTTGCACGATCGGTGATGCACAGAATCTAAGGGAAAACACGGTTTGTCGAACCATTCGCAAGGTGGTCCTCGCTCTGCAGGAGTACATTAATACCCAGATAGCATGAAATCATTGAAACAATGTTGACTCAGTGTTGACACGTCAACGCTAATTGCATTGAATTAACGTTACAAAGTAATGTTGCTTTAATATCACTCTTGCACCCTCAGTTAATGTTGAAATAATGTTGGGAATTCAACCAAAAATCAATGGTAATAGTATTGATTCAACATTACAAAGTGATATTTTATCAACATCACTTTTGCACCCTCAGTTAATGTTGAAACTATGTTGAACAAAAAATCAATCGTAACGCTATTGAATCAACGTTACACTATGATTGATTCTACATCACTGATGCGGAATCAATATTGAAATTAACAAAAATAATCAATGGTAATATTGTTGAATCAACGTTACTATGATGTTTAATCTACATCACTGCGGTTGAATTAACACTGAAATTAACAAAAAATAATCTTTGGTAATATGGTTTGATCCATGTTACAATGTGATGTTGATTCTAAATACATTTTGTTGAAAGACTGAAAAGGAACGTCAAACAATGTTGCCATCTGATGTACCAATTAATGTTGAAACAACATTAATATTTCAATCACACTTCAATGGTGCGTCAACAAATTCCTGACCATTTCAAAATTTGTCGAAAACCTTTTAAAATATAAATGACACCTTTCCAGCAGTTGAGTCAATTTATTTTATTCAATCAATCAATCAATGACAACAAATATATTAAAATATCAATTTTTTTTAAAGAAAGGGGGAGAAATAGGACAAAAGCATTTCAACCTTTAAAAATAAAATTGGCTTCAGAAGTCTGATGTCATCATAACTACAGGTCCAGCGGTTCAGGTTTATATAAATCTGTCTTGCATCAGACTACTGCCTCTTTTCCTTTGGGTTCTCTGAAATCTGAAAAAGAAAGCAGGATATTACTCAAGAACGAGTCAATTCAGTTGTCATACATACAGTCACAATCAATAATGTTAATATACTAAACACAATATAATTCACTTTTTTTTTAAGTCACTGAAAACAAAATATTCTAACTAAAAATCTGTTTATTTCTATGAATGCTTTAATTTCAAAAGAAAGCACTAGCAGGGGTGTCGGATTTATCTCCAGCGCTAATTAAACACACCTGAGACAGATAATCAAGGTCATCTAATCAATGAACACTTCCAGGTGCTGGAGCTAAACTCTTCATGAAGAGGAACAAACACCTCTGAGCTATAGACATTACATTTCTCAGTTCATTTTCTGTGAAACTACAGCATTCAAATAACACTTTTATCTTGTAGAATAAAAAAGATCTTAGTTTTTTTCAATGAAAATTTCTTTAAAGAGATAGTTCAACCCGAAATGAAAATTCTGTAATCATTTACTCACCCCCAAGTTGTTCCAAACCTGTATGAGTTTCTTTCTCCTTTTGAACACAAAATAAGATATTTTAAAGAATGTCGGTAACCAGAAAGTTGACGGTGGCCATTGATTTCCATAGTAGGAAATAAATACCATGGAAGTCAATGGCTAACATCAACTGTCTGATTGCCAACATCCTTCACTCTATCTTCTTTTGTGTGCAGCAGAAGAAAGACATTCATATAGGTTTGGAACAACTTGAGGGTAAATAAATGATGACATAATTTTAATTTCAGGCTGAACTATCCCTTTAAAGCTGCAGATTCACCTTATGTAGACCCTTATCTCTTTAAATATCACAAAATAGCCAAGTCAGTCACTTTCTTAATAAACACTAGATGTTTTTTTTTTTTATTGTGTTTCAGTGGAAACAAGCTAAACTGAATGGAAATCAGTTATTTCTCAAATTTAATACAGATTCAGGAATATGAATGATTACCTGATTAAGCAGTGATAAGATTCAGGATATCATCAAGTCCCAGGTCAGGTGATTATGCTGTCAACAACAACTCAGTGTATGATCAATGTCAGCATTATCAGGAGGTGCTTTTTTAATTGTCCATCTTCATCTGCCTTCACTCCTACTAAAGGAGCAATGTGTTCTGCATGCAAACACTGACCGATACAAGACATGGGCTATGTTAACATTCTTGCTCATGTTCATGTCTCTTGCACCTTAAGAAATCTGTTAAATGACATAACTTTATTCAGGAATTTCGTAATAAACTTTATTAAAGCAAGATGCATTTTTTGAAGAATGTAGAAAAATAGATGCTTTATTGAAACACTTTAATAACTTTGTAATCTAATTACAGTGAGTAACAACACAAATCAAATGCAAATAAGCATGCAAAACAAAGGAACAGAGAAATAAGGTAGATGCACCATTGTTTGAAACTCTGCTAGAGAAGTCGTGTAAGTATGTCAGGTGATTCAACAAACAAGAGGTCTGTATAGGATACACCTGTTTTCTCTCTAATGAGGAAGCATTAGACTACTGAAAAGTGCACATGCAAAGACAAAATGGGCGTTTACCAATCAGTGGCCAATTTCAAACTACAATACAGGTAAATGTTTTTCAACCATTTTTCAACAGACTTGCTAAAATCATGAAGGCCCACCCCTAAACCAAGCCCACAGTGGATTACAGCAAATCGGGTAAAGCGGTTGAAAATGTCCATTGTGGTTTGAAAACGCCCCACTGATCGAGAAACACCCACTAGTGTTCTGCAGATATACACCTGAATGATCTTGTGCTCATCAACTACAAATCACTGTTAGTTCAATGTCACTGTCTCCACCCATGTGTGTTGTTGGCTTTCATCAAAATGTCAATGCTGATCCAGCACACTTTAAACATTGAAATGTCAATCTCAACCAAAATGATGGTTTAGATCAAAACTCAACATTGTATCAATGTCACCATGCTATCTGGGTAGTTTAATAGTGTTCCCCAGACATTTATTGACCATGTCCATAAGAGAGGGTTTTTATTGCCGGTAAAATATATTGATAGGGTGACATCACGTTTTTTTTTTCTTTCAAAAAGCAAATTTCACAAATGTACTATATAATACAGTACATGTTAAGCATTATTTTAATCTTATGATAGGATTCCCTATAGAGTCATTGGAGCAATAGCCTGCACACATGTTGCAATCTCCACTTCTCTAGGAGAACATGAGGCAGATTATGTTAATAGAAAGTCTTTTCACAGCCTAATGTTCAGGTAGAGATTATGTGAACATGTGAAATTATTATTTTCTGTGAGATGAATCTTTAAATTAATAGTAAAATTAACAGATAACAATCTACTTTCCGTGAGTATGTTGTGTCAGCGCTTTGAGGAAAGCTAGTTAAATTTGGTACAGTACAAAACACTGTTAATTTGAATTGGGACAACAAAACCTACACAATAACCCCCTATCATGACCCTCATGTGTCAGTAATTCAATTCAATTCAATTCAAATTTATTTGTATAGCGCTTTTCACAATACATATTGTTTCAAAGCAGCTTTACAGAAAGTGCATTTCAGAAATGTACGTAAAAAATACAGTTAGTTAATCATCATGTATTAATTTAGGGCATAACATATCGCCGGCGTTGAGTCGTCTCTTCACAGGCGTCGAGTCGTCTCATCGCAGGTGTTGGGGACTCTGAAGTCTCCGTGAGAGGCTGGATACAGACTGTAGCTGAAGAACGCTATTTACCTCGGGACTAGCGTCCCGAGATAACAGCAGAAAAGCAGTTATCCATAGTAAAAGTTAGAGATGATCTTTGGCATCCTAAAGGCACGTTTCAACTGTCTTCGGCGCTTAAGAGTCACCAGAGTGGGCATCACAGATAGTGTCTGCATGTGCCATTCTGCACAATATAGCCACCATAGAAAGGAGCCAGAACCACCACAGAAAGCTTCTCCCCGATGAAACTGACCCGAACACACTTGACCACCCAGCTGGTGCAAATGTTGTTGCAATCACCATACAATATTACACTTAATAAAAGCACATTGAAACTGCAGATAGGTCTCAAACTGTTTTATTGGTTTTGTGGGATGGGGGGAGAAAGAAAGCAATAGAAAGTTGCATTAATAAATATTCATGCTAAAGTGTTACTTGGTTAAATAAGTTCACATGCTGAGATCAGTTTAATCTGTTGCATTTATTTTTTAAATGTGGAGACTCCTCAGCTCACAGTCAGGCTCCTTTAGTGTGCAGTCTAGCTCTATAGGCTCCTTTAATAAGAAAGCGATTGGTTGTTCGGTGCCAACGTCACTTTGGTATGTGCACGCGCTCGTGGAGTAATCATAGCTTAAGATCAAAGCCTGAGTTGACAGAGAAAGTTGATGAGCTGCGTCATGGTACCAATAAAGCCTGATTGCATCGGTTTGGTTTTGTCAACTCAAAACTAATCCTGTAACACCGAGTTTGTTCAGCTACCTTCATGGTACAGGCCCCTGACCTGAGTTGAGTTGAGTTGAGCTGAGTTGAGTTGAGTTGAGTTGAGTTGAGTTGAGTTGAGTTGACCTGACCTGACTCGACCTGAGTTGAGCTGAGTGAGCTGAGTTGAGTTGAGCTGAGTTGAGCTAAGCTGAGCTGAACTGAACTGAGTTAAGATGAGTTGAGTTGAGTTGAATTTAGTTAAGCTGAGTTGAGCTGAGTTGACCTGAGTTGAGCTGAGCTGAGCTGAGCTGAGCTGAGCTGAGCTGAGTTGAGCTGAGTTGAGCTGAGCTGAGTTGAGCTGAGTTGAGCTGAGTTGAGTTGAGCTGAGTTGAGCTGAGTTGAGTTGAGCTGAGCTGAGCTGATCTGAACTGAGTTGAGATGAGATGCGTTGAGTTGAGCTGAGTTGAGTTAAGTTGAGTTGAGATTAGTTGTGCTGAGTTGAGTTGAGTTGAGTTGAGTTGAGCTGAGCTGAGTTGAGCTGAGTTGAGCTGAGTTGAGTTGAGCTGAGCTGAGCTGAGCTGATCTGAACTGAGTTGAGATGAGATGCGTTGAGTTGAGCTGAGTTGAGTTAAGTTGAGTTGAGATTAGTTGTGCTGAGTTGAGTTGAGTTGAGTTGAGTTGAGTTGAGTTGAGATGAGATGAGATGAGATGAGTTGAGACGAGCTGAGCTGAGTTGAGGTGAGGTGAGGTGAGGTGAGGTGAGGTGAGTTGAGCTGAGGTGAGTTGAGCTGAGCTGAGCTGAGCTGAGCTGAGCTGAGGTGAGTTGAGCTGAGCTGAGCTGAGCTGAGGTGAGCTGAGTTGAGTTGAGCTGAGCTGAGTTGAGCTGAGTTGAGCTGAGTTGAGCTGATCTGAACTGAGTTGAGATGAGTTGAGTTGAGTTGAGCTGAGCTGAGCTGAGCTGAGTTGAGTTGAATTGAGATGAGTTGAGCTGAGCTGAGCTGAGCTGAGCTGAGTTGAGTTGAGTTGAGTTGAGATGAGATGAGATGAGATGAGTTGAGTCGAGCTGAACTGAGTTGAGTTGAGCTGAGCTGAGCTGAGCTGAGCTGAGCTGAGCTGAGGTGAGCTGAGCTGAGCTGAGCTGAGCTGAGCTGAGTTGAGCTGAGTTGAGTTGAGCTGAGTTGAGCTGAGCTGAGCTGAGGTGAGGTGAGTTGAGCTGAGTTGAGCTGAGCTGAGCTGAGCTAAGCTGAGGTGAGTTGAGGTGAGGTGAGTTGAGCTGAGCTGAGCTGAGCTGAGTTGAGTTGAGTTGAGCTGAGCTGAGCTGAGTTGAGCTGAGCTGAGCTGAGCTGAGTTGAGCTGAGCTGAGTTGAGTTGAGCTGAGCTGAGCTGAGCTGAGCTGAGCTGAGCTGAGCTGAGGTGAGCTGAGCTGAGTTGAGCTGAGGTGAGTTGAGCTAAGCTAAGCTGAGCTGAGCTGAGCTGAACTGAACTGAGTTGAGATGAGTTGAGTTGAGTTGAGTTTAGTTGAGCTGAGTTGAGCTGAGCTGAGCTGAGTTGACCTGAGTTGAGTTGAGCTGAGCTGAGCTGAGCTGAGCTGAGCTGAGTTGAGCTGAGCTGAGCTGAGTTGAGCTGAGCTGAGCTGATCTGAACTGATTTGAGATGAGATGAGATGCGTTGAGCTGAGGTGAGTTGAGCTGAGCTGAGCTGAGGTGAGGTGAGCTGAGCTGAGCTGAGCTGAGCTGAGGTGAGTTGAGCTGAGGTGAGTTGAGCTGAGCTGAGCTGAGTTGAGTTGAGTTGAGTTGAGCTGAGTTGAGTTGAGTTGAGTTGAGTTGAGTTGACCTGACCTGACCCGACCTGAGTTGAGCTGAGTTGAGCTGAGTTGAGTTGAGCTGAGTTGAGCTAAGCTGAGCTGAACTGAACTGAGTTAAGATGAGTTGAGTTGAGTTGAATTTAGTTAAGCTGAGTTGAGCTGAGTTGACCTGAGTTGAGTTGAGCTGAGCTGAGCTGAGCTGAGCTGAGTTGAGCTGAGTTGAGCTCAGCTGAGTTGAGCTGAGTTGAGCTGAGTTGAGTTGAGTTGAGCTGAGTTGAGCTGAGTTGAGTTGAGCTGAGCTGAGCTGAGCTGATCTGAACTGAGTTGAGATGAGATGCGTTGAGTTGAGCTGAGTTGAGTTAAGTTGAGTTGAGATTAGTTGTGCTGAGTTGAGTTGAGTTGAGTTGAGTTGAGCTGAGTTGAGCTGAGTTGAGCTGAGTTGAGTTGAGCTGAGCTGAGCTGAGCTGAGCTGATCTGAACTGAGTTGAGATGAGATGCGTTGAGTTGAGCTGAGTTGAGTTAAGTTGAGTTGAGATTAGTTGTGCTGAGTTGAGTTGAGTTGAGTTGAGTTGAGTTGAGTTGAGTTGAGTTGAGATGAGATGAGATGAGATGAGTTGAGACGAGCTGAGCTGAGTTGAGGTGAGGTGAGGTGAGTTGAGCTGAGGTGAGTTGAGCTGAGTTGAGTTGAGCTGAGCTGAGCTGAGTTGAGTTGAGGTGAGTTGAGCTGAGCTGAGCTGAGCTGAGCTGAGCTGAGTTGAGCTGAGTTGAGTTGAGCTGAGTTGAGTTGAGGTGAGTTGAGCTGAGCTGAGCTGAGCTGAGCTGAGCTGAGGTGAGCTGAGCTGAGGTGAGGTGAGGTGAGTTGAGTTGAGCTGAGTTGAGCTGAGCTGAGTTGAGCTGAGCTGAGGTGAGGTGAGGTGAGGTGAGGTGAGGTGAGCTGAGTTGAGTTGAGCTGAGCTGAGCTGAGTTGAGCTGAGTTGAGTTGAGCTGAGTTGAGTTGAGCTGAGCTGAGCTGAGCTGAGCTGAGCTGAGCTGAGTTGAGCTGAGCTGAGCTGAGTTGCAGTGAGTTGAGCTGAGCTGAGGTGAGGTGAGTTGAGCTGAGTTGCGGTGAGTTGAGCTGAGCTGAGCTGAGCTGAGCTGAGCTGAGTTGAGTTGAGCTGAGCTGAGCTGAGGTGAGTTGAGCTGAGCTGAGCTGAGTTGAGCTGAGCTGAGCTGAGCTGAGGTGAGCTGAGCTGAGCTGAGTTGAGGTGAGCTGAATTGAGTTGAGGTGAGTTGAGGTGAGGTGAGGTGAGGTGAGTTGAGCTGAGTTGAGTTGAGTTGAGCTAAACTGAGCTGAGCTGAGGTGAGGTGAGTTGAGCTGAGCTGAGTTGAGGTGAGCTGAGCTGAGCTGAGCTGAGCTAAGTTGAGCTGAGTTGAGCTGAGCTGAGTTGAGCTGAGCTGAGCTGAGTTGAGCTGAGCTGAGCTGACCTGACCTGAGTTGAGTTGAGCTGAGTTGAGCTGAGCTGAGCTGAGGTGAGTTGAGCTGAGCTGAGCTGAGCTGAGTTGAGGTGAGCTGAGCTGAGCTGAGCTGAGCTGAGGTGAGTTGAGCTGAGCTGAGTTGAGTTGAGCTGAGCTGAGCTGAGCTGAGCTGAGCTGAGCTGAGGTGAGCTGAGCTGAGCTGAGCTGAGCTGAGCTGAGTTGAGCTGAGGTGAGTTGAGCTGAGTTGAGTTGAGCTGAGCTGAGCTGAGTTGAGTTGAGTTGAGTTGAGATGAGTTGAGTTGAGTCGAGCTGAACTGAGTTGAGTTGAGCTGAGCTGAGCTGAGCTGAGCTGAGCTGAGCTGAGTTGAGCTGAGCTGAGCTGAGCTGAGCTGAACTGAACTGAGTTGAGATGAGTTGAGTTGAGCTGAGTTGAGTTGAGTTGAATTGAGATGAGATGAGCTGAGCTGAGTTGAGTTGAGTTGAGTTGAGTTGAGTTGAGATGAGTTGAGTTGAGTCGAGCTGAACTGAGTTGAGTTGAGCTGAGCTGAGCTGAGCTGAGCTGAGGTGAGTTGAGCTGAGCTGAGCTGAGTTGAGCTGAGCTGAGTTGAGTTGAGCTGAGCTGAGTTGAGTTGAGGTGAGATGAGCTGAGCTGAGCTGAGCTGAGGTGAGTTGAGCTGAGTTGAGCTGAGCTGAGCTGAGTTGAGTTGAGTTGAGTTGAGTTGAGCTGAGCTGAGGTGAGGTGAGGTGAGGTGAGTTGAGCTGAGCTGAGCTGAGCTGAGCTGAGTTGAGTTGAGCTGAGTTGAGCTGAGCTGAGCTGAGTTGAGCTGAGCTGAGTTGCAGTGAGTTGAGCTGAGGTGAGGTGAGTTGAGCTGAGTTGCGGTGAGTTGAGCTGAGCTGAGCTGAGTTGAGTTGAGTTGAGCTGAGCTGAGGTGAGTTGAGCTGAGCTGAGCTGAGCTGAGGTGAGGTGAGGTGAGTTGAGTTGAGCTGAGTTGAGCTGAGCTGAGTTGAGCTGAGCTGAGGTGAGGTGAGGTGAGGTGAGGTGAGGTGAGGTGAGGTGAGCTGAGTTGAGTTGAGTTGAGCTGAGCTGAGCTGAGTTGAGCTGAGTTGAGTTGAGCTGAGTTGAGTTGAGCTGAGCTGAGCTGAGCTGAGCTGAGCTGAGCTGAGCTGAGTTGAGCTGAGCTGAGCTGAGTTGCAGTGAGTTGAGCTGAGCTGAGGTGAGGTGAGTTGAGCTGAGTTGCGGTGAGTTGAGCTGAGCTGAGCTGAGCTGAGCTGAGCTGAGTTGAGTTGAGCTGAGCTGAGCTGAGGTGAGTTGAGCTGAGCTGAGCTGAGTTGAGCTGAGCTGAGCTGAGCTGAGCTGAGCTGAGGTGAGCTGAGCTGAGCTGAGCTGAGTTGAGGTGAGCTGAATTGAGGTGAGGTGAGTTGAGGTGAGGTGAGGTGAGGTGAGTTGAGCTGAGTTGAGTTGAGTTGAGCTAAACTGAGCTGAGCTGAGGTGAGGTGAGTTGAGCTGAGCTGAGTTGAGGTGAGCTGAGCTGAGCTGAGCTGAGCTAAGTTGAGCTGAGTTGAGCTGAGCTGAGTTGAGCTGAGCTGAGCTGAGTTGAGCTGAGCTGAGCTGACCTGACCTGAGTTGAGTTGAGCTGAGTTGAGCTGAGCTGAGCTGAGCTGAGGTGAGTTGAGCTGAGCTGAGCTGAGCTGAGTTGAGGTGAGCTGAGCTGAGCTGAGCTGAGCTGAGCTGAGGTGAGTTGAGCTGAGCTGAGTTGAGTTGAGCTGAGCTGAGCTGAGTTGAGTTGAGCTGAGCTGAGCTGAGCTGAGCTGAGCTGAGGTGAGCTGAGCTGAGCTGAGCTGAGTTGAGCTGAGGTGAGTTGAGCTGAGTTGAGTTGAGCTGAGCTGAGCTGAGTTGAGTTGAGTTGAGTTGAGTTGAGTTGAGTTGAGATGAGTTGAGTTGAGTCGAGCTGAACTGAGTTGAGTTGAGCTGAGCTGAGCTGAGCTGAGCTGAGTTGAGCTGAGTTGAGCTGAGCTGAGCTGAGCTGAGCTGAACTGAACTGAGTTGAGATGAGTTGAGTTGAGCTGAGTTGAGTTGAGTTGAATTGAGATGAGCTGAGCTGAGTTGAGTTGAGTTGAGTTGAGTTGAGTTGAGATGAGTTGAGTTGAGTCGAGCTGAACTGAGTTGAGTTGAGCTGAGCTGAGCTGAGCTGAGGTGAGTTGAGCTGAGCTGAGCTGAGTTGAGCTGAGTTGAGTTGAGCTGAGCTGAGTTGAGTTGAGGTGAGATGAGCTGAGCTGAGCTGAGCTGAGGTGAGTTGAGCTGAGTTGAGCTGAGCTGAGCTGAGTTGAGTTGAGTTGAGTTGAGTTGAGCTGAGCTGAGGTGAGGTGAGGTGAGGTGAGTTGAGCTGAGCTGAGCTGAGCTGAGCTGAGTTGAGTTGAGCTGAGTTGAGCTGAGCTGAGCTGAGTTGAGCTGAGCTGAGTTGCAGTGAGTTGAGCTGAGGTGAGGTGAGTTGAGCTGAGTTGCGGTGAGTTGAGCTGAGCTGAGCTGAGTTGAGTTGAGTTGAGCTGAGCTGAGGTGAGTTGAGCTGAGCTGAGCTGAGCTGAGTTGAGTTGAGTTGAGTTGAGGTGAGTTGAGCTGAGCTGAGCTGAGCTGAGTTGAGCTGAGTTGAGTTGAGCTGAGCTGAGCTGAGTTGAGTTGAGGTGAGTTGAGCTGAGCTGAGCTGAGCTGAGGTGAGCTGAGCTGAGCTGAGCTGAGCTGAGGTGAGTTGAGTTGAGCTGAGTTGAGCTGAGCTGAGTTGAGCTGAGCTGAGGTGAGGTGAGGTGAGGTGAGGTGTGCTGAGTTGAGTTGAGCTGAGCTGAGCTGAGTTGAGCTGAGTTGAGTTGAGCTGAGTTGAGCTGAGCTGAGCTGAGCTGAGCTGAGCTGAGTTGAGCTGAGCTGAGCTGAGTTGCAGTGAGTTGAGCTGAGCTGAGCTGAGCTGAGGTGAGGTGAGTTGAGCTGAGTTGCGGTGAGTTGAGCTGAGCTGAGCTGAGCTGAGCTGAGCTGAGTTGAGTTGAGCTGAGCTGAGGTGAGTTGAGCTGAGCTGAGCTGAGCTGAGCTGAGCTGAGTTGAGCTGAGCTGAGCTGAGCTGAGCTGAGTTGAGCTGAGCTGAGCTGAGTTGAGGTGAGCTGAATTGAGTTGAGGTGAGTTGAGCTGAGCTGAGGTGAGGTGAGGTGAGGTGAGGTGAGGTGAGGTGTGCTGAGTTGAGTTGAGCTGAGCTGAGCTGAGCTGAGTTGAGTTGAGCTGAGTTGAGCTGAGCTGAGCTGAGCTGAGCTGAGCTGAGTTGAGCTGAGTTGAGCTGAGTTGCAGTGAGTTGAGCTGAGCTGAGCTGAGGTGAGGTGAGTTGAGCTGAGTTGCGGTGAGTTGAGCTGAGCTGAGCTGAGCTGAGCTGAGTTGAGTTGAGCTGAGCTGAGGTGAGGTGAGTTGAGCTGAGCTGAGCTGAGCTGAGCTGAGCTGAGTTGAGCTGAGCTGAGCTGAGCTGAGTTGAGCTGAGCTGAGCTGAGTTGAGGTGAGCTGAATTGAGTTGAGTTGAGGTGAGGTGAGGTGAGTTGAGCTGAGTTGAGTTGAGTTGAGCTGAGCTGAGCTGAGCTGAGCTGAGGTGAGGTGAGTTGAGCTGAGCTGAGTTGAGGTGAGTTGAGCTGAGCTGAGCTGAGCTGAGCTGAGCTAAGTTGAGCTGAGCTGAGTTGAGCTGAGCTGAGTTGAGCTGAGCTGAGCTGAGCTGAGCTGAGTTGAGCTGAGCTGAGCTGAGCTGACCTGAGCTGAGTTGAGTTGAGCTGAGTTGAGCTGAGCTGAGCTGAGCTGAGCTGAGCTGAGGTGAGGTGAGTTGAGCTGAGCTGAGCTGAGCTGAGTTGAGGTGAGCTGAGCTGAGCTGAGCTGAGCTGAGGTGAGTTGAGCTGAGCTGAGTTGAGTTGAGCTGAGCTGAGCTGAGCTGAGCTGAGTTGAGCTGAGTTGAGCTGAGCTGAGCTGAGTTGAGCTGAGCTGAGCTGAGCTGAGCTGAGTTGAGGTGAGCTGAGCTGAGCTGAGCTGAGCTGAGCTGAGCTGAGCTGAGGTGAGTTGAGCTGAGCTGAGTTGAGTTGAGTTGAGTTGAGCTGAGCTGAGCTGAGCTGAGCTGAGTTGAGCTGAGCTGAGCTGAGCTGAGTTGAGCTGAGCTGAGCTGAGCTGAGGTGAGTTGAGCTGAGCTGAGCTGAGCTGAGGTGAGTTGAGCTGAGCTGAGTTGAGCTGAGCTGAGCTGAGCTGAGCTGAGTTGAGCTGAGCTGAGCTGAGGTGAGCTGAGCTGAGCTGAGCTGAGCTGAGTTGAGTTGAGCTGAGCTGAGCTGAGCTGAGCTGAGCTGAGCTGAGTTGAGCTGAGGTGAGTTGAGCTGAGCTGAGCTGAGTTGAGCTGAGCTGAGCTGAGTTGAGCTGAGTTGAGCTGAGTTGAGTTGAGCTGAGCTGAGCTGAGCTGAGCTGAGCTGAGGTGAGGTGAGGTGAGTTGAGCTGAGCTGAGGTGAGGTGAGGTGAGCTGAGCTGAGCTGAGTTGAGCTGAGGTGAGTTGAGCTGAGCTGAGCTGAGCTGAGCTGAGTTGAGCTGTGCTGAGTTGAGTTGAGTTGAGTTGAGTTGAGCTAAGCTAAGCTGAGCTGAGCTGAGCTGAGCTGAACTGAACTGAGTTGAGATGAGTTGAGTTTAGTTGAGCTGAGTTGAACTGAGTTGACCTGAGTTGAGTTGAGCTGAGCTGAGCTGAGCTGAGTTGAGCTGAGCTGAGCTGAGTTGAGCTGAGCTGATCTGAACTGATTTGAGATGAGATGAGATGCGTTGAGCTGAGGTGAGTTGAGCTGAGCTGAGGTGAGGTAAGCTGAGCTGAGCTGAGCTGAGCTGAGTTGAGCTGAGCTGAGGTGAGTTGAGCTGAGCTGAGCTGAGCTGAGTTGAGCTGAGCTGAGCTGAGCTGAGTTGAGTTGAGCTAAGCTAAGCTAAGCTAAGCTGAGCTGAGCTGAGCTGAGCTGAACTGAACTGAACTGAACTGAGTTGAGATGAGTTGAGTTGAGTTGAGCTGAGCTGAGTTGAGTTGAGTTGAGTTGAATTGAGATGAGCTGAGCTGAGTTGAGTTGAGTTGAGATGAGTTGAGTTGAGTCGAGCTGAACTGAGTTGAGTTGAGCTGAGCTGAGCTGAGCTGAGCTGAGGTGAGTTGAGCTGAGCTGAGCTGAGTTGAGCTGAGTTGAGTTGAGCTGAGCTGAGTTGAGTTGAGGTGAGTTGAGCTGAGCTGAGCTGAGCTGAGGTGAGTTGAGCTGAGTTGAGCTGAGCTGAGCTGAGCTGAGTTGAGCTGAGCTGAGTTGAGTTGAGCTGAGCTGAGCTGAGGTGAGGTGAGGTGAGGTGAGGTGAGGTGAGTTGAGCTGAGCTGAGCTGAGCTGAGTTGAGCTGAGTTGAGTTGAGCTGAGTTGAGTTGAGCTGAGCTGAGCTGAGCTGAGCTGAGTTGAGCTGAGCTGAGTTGCAGTGAGTTGAGCTGAGGTGAGGTGAGTTGAGCTGAGTTGCGGTGAGTTGAGCTGAGCTGAGCTGAGTTGAGTTGAGTTGAGCTGAGCTGAGGTGAGGTGAGTTGAGCTGAGCTGAGCTGAGCTGAGCTGAGTTGAGCTGAGCTGAGGTGAGTTGAGCTGAGCTGAGTTGAGCTGAGCTGAGCTGAGCTGAGCTGAGCTGAGGTGAGTTGAGCTGAGCTGAGCTGAGCTGAGCTGAGCTGAGCTGAGCTGAGTTGAGCTGAGTTGAGTTGAGGTGAGTTGAGCTGAGCTGAGCTGAGCTGAGCTGAGTTGAGCTGAGTTGAGCTGAGTTGAGTTGAGTTGAGGTGAGTTGAGCTGAGCTGAGCTGAGCTGAGCTGAGCTGAGCTGAGGTGAGCTGAGCTGAGCTGAGCTGAGGTGAGGTGAGTTGAGTTGAGCTGAGTTGAGCTGAGCTGAGTTGAGCTGAGCTGAGGTGAGGTGAGGTGAGGTGAGGTGAGGTGAGCTGAGTTGAGTTGAGCTGAGCTGAGCTGAGTTGAGCTGAGTTGAGTTGAGCTGAGTTGAGTTGAGCTGAGCTGAGCTGAGCTGAGCTGAGTTGAGCTGAGCTAAGCTGAGTTGCAGTGAGTTGAGCTGAGCTGAGGTGAGGTGAGTTGAGCTGAGTTGCGGTGAGTTGAGCTGAGCTGAGCTGAGCTGAGCTGAGCTGAGTTGAGTTGAGCTGAGCTGAGTTGAGCTAAGCTGAGCTGAGCTGAGCTGAGCTGAGTTGAGCTGAGCTGAGCTGAGGTGAGTTGAGCTGAGCTGAGCTGAGTTGAGGTGAGCTGAATTGAGTTGAGGTGAGTTGAGGTGAGGTGAGGTGAGTTGAGCTGAGTTGAGTTGAGTTGAGTTGAGCTGAGCTGAGCTGAGCTGAGGTGAGGTGAGGTGAGTTGAGCTGAGCTGAGTTGAGGTGAGCTGAGCTGAGCTGAGCTGAGCTGAGCTGAGCTGAGCTAAGTTGAGCTGAGTTGAGCTGAGCTGAGTTGAGCTGAGCTGAGCTGAGCTGAGCTGACCTGAGCTGAGTTGAGTTGAGCTGAGTTGAGCTGAGCTGAGCTGAGCTGAGGTGAGGTGAGTTGAGCTGAGCTGAGCTGAGCTGAGCTGAGCTGAGTTGAGGTGAGCTGAGCTGAGCTGAGGTGAGTTGAGCTGAGCTGAGTTGAGTTGAGCTGAGCTGAGCTGAGCTGAGGTGAGCTGAGCTGAGTTGAGCTGAGGTGAGTTGAGCTGAGTTGAGTTGAGCTGAGCTGAGCTGAGTTGAGTTGAGTTGAGTTGAGATGAGTTGAGTTGAGTCGAGCTGAACTGAGTTGAGTTGAGCTGAGCTGAGCTGAGCTGAGCTGAGGTGAGTTGAGCTGAGCTGAGCTGAGTTGAGCTGAGTTGAGCTGAGCTGAGCTGAGCTGAACTGAACTGAACTGAGTTGAGATGAGTTGAGTTGAGTTGAGTTGAGCTGAGTTGAGTTGAGTTGAGTTGAATTGAGATGAGCTGAGCTGAGTTGAGTTGAGTTGAGATGAGTTGAGTTGAGTCGACCTGAACTGAGTTGAGTTGAGCTGAGCTGAGCTGAGCTGAGCTGAGGTGAGTTGAGCTGAGCTGAGCTGAGTTGAGCTGAGTTGAGTTGAGCTGAGCTGAGTTGAGTTGAGTTGAGGTGAGTTGAGCTGAGCTGAGCTGAGCTGAGCTGAGGTGAGTTGAGCTGAGTTGAGCTGAGCTGAGCTGAGCTGAGTTGAGTTGAGTTGAGTTGAGGTGAGGTGAGGTGAGGTGAGGTGAGTTGAGCTGAGCTGAGCTGAGTTGAGTTGAGCTGAGTTGAGCTGAGCTGAGCTGAGCTGAGCTGAGTTGAGCTGAGCTGAGTTGCAGTGAGTTGAGCTGAGGTGAGGTGAGTTGAGCTGAGTTGCGGTGAGTTGAGCTGAGCTGAGTTGAGTTGAGTTGAGCCTAGCTGAGGTGAGTTGAGCTGAGCTGAGCTGAGCTGAGCTGAGCTGAGCTGAGTTGAGTTGAGCTGAGGTGAGTTGAGCTGAGCTGAGCTGAGTTGAGCTGAGCTGAGCTGAGCTGAGCTGAGGTGAGTTGAGCTGAGCTGAGCTGAGCTGAGCTGAGCTGAGCTGAGTTGAGCTGAGTTGAGGTGAGTTGAGCTGAGCTGAGCTGAGCTGAGCTGAGTTGAGCTGAGTTGAGTTGAGCTGAGCTGAGCTGAGTTGAGTTGAGTTGAGTTGAGGTGAGTTGAGCTGAGCTGAGCTGAGCTGAGCTGAGCTGAGGTGAGGTGAGCTGAGCTGAGCTGAGGTGAGTTGAGTTGAGCTGAGTTGAGCTGAGCTGAGTTGAGCTGAGCTGAGGTGAGGTGAGGTGAGGTGAGGTGAGCTGAGCTGAGCTGAGTTGAGTTGAGCTGAGCTGAGCTGAGTTGAGCTGAGTTGAGTTGAGCTGAGTTGAGTTGAGCTGAGCTGAGCTGAGCTGAGCTGAGCTGAGCTGAGTTGAGCTGAGCTGAGCTGAGTTGCAGTGAGTTGAGCTGAGCTGAGGTGAGGTGAGTTGAGCTGAGTTGCGGTGAGTTGAGCTGAGCTGAGCTGAGCTGAGCTGAGCTGAGTTGAGTTGAGCTGAGCTGAGGTGAGTTGAGCTGAGCTGAGCTGAGCTGAGCTGAGTTGAGCTGAGCTGAGCTGAGGTGAGGTGAGTTGAGCTGAGCTGAGCTGAGTTGAGGTGAGCTGAATTGAGTTGAGGTGAGTTGAGGTGAGGTGAGGTGAGTTGAGCTGAGTTGAGTTGAGTTGAGCTGAGCTGAGCTGAGCTGAGCTGAGCTGAGGTGAGGTGAGGTGAGTTGAGCTGAGTTGAGGTGAGTTGAGCTGAGCTGAGCTGAGCTGAGCTGAGCTAAGTTGAGCTGAGTTGAGCTGAGCTGAGTTGAGCTGAGCTGAGCTGAGTTGAGCTGAGCTGAGCTGACCTGAGCTGAGTTGAGTTGAGCTGAGTTGAGCTGAGCTGAGCTGAGCTGAGGTGAGGTGAGTTGAGCTGAGCTGAGCTGAGTTGAGTTGAGGTGAGCTGAGCTGAGCTGAGCTGAGGTGAGTTGAGCTGAGCTGAGTTGAGTTGAGCTGAGCTGAGCTGAGCTGAGCTGAGCTGAGTTGAGCTGAGGTGAGTTGAGCTGAGCTGAGTTGAGCTGAGCTGAGCTGAGTTGAGCTGAGCTGAGGTGAGCTGAGCTGAGCTGAGCTGAGTTGAGGTGAGCTGAGCTGAGCTGAGCTGAGCTGAGCTGAGCTGAGGTGAGTTGAGCTGAGTTGAGTTGAGTTGAGTTGAGCTGAGCTGAGCTGAGTTGAGCTGAGCTGAGCTGAGTTGAGCTGAGCTGAGCTGAGCTGAGTTGAGTTGAGGTGAGTTGAGCTGAGCTGAGCTGAGGTGAGTTGAGCTGAGCTGAGCTGAGCTGAGCTGAGCTGAGCTGAGTTGAGCTGAGCTGAGCTGAGCTGAGCTGAGGTGAGCTGAGCTGAGCTGAGCTGAGCTGAGCTCAGCTCAGCTGAGTTGAGGTGAGGTGAGGTGAGGTGAGGTGAGGTGAGTTGAGTTGAGTTGAGTTGAGCTGAGCTGAGTTGTCTCGTCTGTCCTCAGAGCTGGAGTCGAGAGCCGTGAGGACACCGGTGACCTCTGACCTCATGCTGGAGTCCGCAGAGCAGCTGATGGTGGAGGATCTGTATAACCGCGTGAAGGACATGATAGACGACCGCAGCCCCTACAACACGCCGTGTGTGCTGGACATCCAGAGAGCGCTGATCCAAGACCGGCTCGAGGCTCCGTTCAACCCCGTGGATGAAGTCTGGCCCAACGTCTACATCGCAGAGAAGTGAGTTTTAGGAACACGGGCTCGTCTCTGTGACGAGGGGAGAAACACGGTTGCTTTCATTTTATCATGGACGGATGCACTTTTATGATGGATTGGTGCACTTTTATAATGGATGGATGCACTTTTATGATGGATAGATGCACTTTTATGTTTTATGATGGATAGATGCACTTTTATGATGGATAGATGCACTTATATGATGGATAGATTTTGGATAGATGCACTTTTATGATGGATAGATGCACTTTTTTAATGGATAGATTTTGGATAAATGCACTTTTATGATGGATAAATGCACTTTTATGATGGATAGATGCACTTTTATGATGGATTGGTGCACTTTTATGATGGATAGATGCACTTTTATGATGGATAAATGCATTTTTATGATGGATAGATGCACTTTTATGATGGATAGATGCACTTATATGATGGATAGATTTTGGATAGATGCACTTTTATGATGATAGATGCACCTTTTTAATGGATAGATTTTGGATAAATGCACTTTTATGATGGATAAATGCACTTTTATGATGGATAGATGCACTTTTATGATGGATTGGTGCACTTATGATGGATAGATGCACTTTTATGATGGATAAATGCACTTTTTTAATGGATGGATGCACTTTTATGATGGATAGATGCACTTTTTTGATGATAGATGCATTTTTATGATGGATAAATGCACTTTTATGATGGATAGATGCACTTTTATGATGGATAGATGCACTTATATGATGGATAGATTTTGGATAGATGCACTTTTATGATGGATAGATGCACTTTTATGATGGATAGAGGCACTTTTTTAATGGATGGATGCACTTTTATGATGGATAGATGCACTTTTATGATGTATAGATGCACTTTTATGATGGATAAATGCACTTTTATGATGGATAGATGCACTTTTTTAATGGATGGATGCACTTTTATGATGGATAGATGCACTTTTATGATGGATAGATGCACTTTTATAATTGATGGATGCACTTTTATGATGGACAGATGCACTTTTATCATGGATAGATGCACTTTTATCATGAATAGATGCACTTTTATGGACTTCAAAACAGAAACAGCCATTCACTGCCATTATAAAGCTTGGAAGAGCCAGGACATTTTTTAATCAATGGGGCTAACTAATAAATCATGGGCTAATTTCCATTTTTGGGTGAACTATCGCTTTAAATATATAATTACACTCTAGCAATGACACCTTAAAATAAAGTATAACCAAATCCTTTATAAAACCTTTACAATGAAAGTACAAGTAATCGACATTCTGCCACAGTTTGCATTAAACCCACATCTTTCTTTTAATTTGTTTTTACAGGAACATGTGAAACATCAGTTTATCAGTCTAAAGTCGTTGCTTCTCTATAGTAAATGACGGCTGATATGTTTCCCTTCAGGTCGGTGGCTGTGAATAAAGCCCGTCTCAAACGCCTCGGCATCACTCACGTGGTGAACGCGGGTCACGGCACCGGCGTCTACACCGGCGAGCTCTTCTACCAGGGCATGAACATCACCTATATGGGCATCGAGGTGGACGATTTCCCTGAAGCGGACATCTCTCCTCACTTCCGCTCATGTGCAGAGTTTCTGGATGATGCTTTGCTGACACACAGGGGTGAGTTTAGAAAACGGTCTTTTAGTCATTATTATATCTGAGGTTGATATTGTTAATAACGTTCGGTAACACTTTACAATAAGGTTCAATAGTTAACTACCTTAGTTAACATTAGTTAATGCACTGTGAACTAACATGAACAAACACTGAACAGCTGGATTTTTATTAACTAACATTAACAAAGATGAATAAATACCGTAAAAAAATGTATTGCTCATTGTTAGTCCATTAATTAACTAATGTTAACTAATGAACCTTATTGTAAAGTGTGACCATTTTTTCTTTAAATGTTTGGCTAAATGCGTAAAAATTGTAGCAGAAGACTAAATCTGTGAGTAACACACTGTTCCTGTCATAGATAAACAAAACGAAGATACCAAATTAACTCACCGGCCTGGACTCTGTCATGTCTCACTCGCTTATTTTTAGAGCTAGTGACACAGATATAGAGGAACCTCTTCAGAATCTGCATCGAGTCAGGAGAATTCGCCAGAAACTAAGATCACACTCTATAACAGCTCTATAACATCCACAGAATCTTTCCATTCCACAAAAGGCTTTTTAGATTATTAAAATGTTCCTCAAACTAAGAAAAAATGGTTCTTTTAAGAACTGATCACTGAACGGTTTCTTTTTTTCTATGGCATCAATGTGAAAAACCACCTTTGGATCTGTTATTTTTAAGAGTGTTAGCAGTAAGTGCTTGAAAAAAAAAAGAGTGTTTGTGTTGTTGAACACAAAATACAATATTTAGCAGAATGCTGGAGAATGATGACCTGAATCATCTTTCCCCGGCAGTGACAGTGGGGGATGGTAGTCGCTCATCATCTAGTGCTCCACAACTGGAGGGTGATTAAATAATGAGACAGTTGCGTTTTTGGGTGAACTATCAATTTATATTAATGGATTTGCATTTTAAAGTTGGGACTTTTTGTGTTATTTATTGCATATCAGATCTGAATGTGGTTCAGAATTTCTCTCCCCATTGAAAGAAGTTGTTTTGCCATTGATTGTTCTGTATGAGTAGTCTATCTTCTCATTTTGTTCCTGACATCAGGCTCTGGGCGAGAATTTATGAGAGCTTGGCTCATGTATATTAATTAGGTCATGATGTAGCTTGATAATCCAGAGCACCCAGTCACATGACTTCATTAATATTAATTAGACAAGACTAGAGAAATTCAATTGGCCGCAGGTCCTGTTGGGGGCTTAACATGGCAATTTACAATTTCAATAGCCGTGTTTCCACTGTCGGGCCAGTGCGAGCAGGGCTTCACTAAAACACACCTCTCTGGAACAACGTCACACAAACGCATCATCCTGGTTTCGACCAAAGTATTCTTGGCCCCGAAGAAGCCCCAATGAGGCCCAATCAAGCCCCGAAAGTGACAGTGGAAATGCGGCTAATGTGTGTCAAATCAAGTCAAGTCAAATCACTAGCTTATTGTCCAACTGAAGTTAGTTTTGATTGATTCACTTCCGTTGCAAAGATCATTAGTTATTAACTTGGTGGCCGCTAACACGACACCGTTTCAACAGAAAACCCTTAATACTCATCCGCACAATAACAGTGTCTGGTGGCTTGAGAACGCAAGCCTTGAAACAGATTCCAAGGTGAAAGCGCTGACATTTTTTTTTAAAAGGTTATCTCTGCGAAAACCTTGAAAATGCTGACGGTGCGCACATGCATATTACGTGTCTAGTCTATAGGTATGCGCGTTTGAATATATGTGTGTAACAAATCTGATGAAATATGATGATGATGATGATTTTCTTTTATTCCCCTTCATGTAGGCAAGGTGCTCGTGGACTCGATGATGGGCGTGAGCCGGTCAGCTGTTCTTGTCGCTGCTTATCTCATGATCTTCCAGAACATGAGCATCATGGAGGCGCTGCTGGAGATCAGGAAGAAACGGGCCATCAACCCCAACGAAGGGTTCATAAAGCAACTCCGGCAACTCAACGAGACTCTAATGGAGGAGCGAGATGAAGACGACGACACTCTCAGCCAGTGCTCAGTGATCGACACGCGGGCTCGTCTCGACGAGGAGGAGAGCATGTTCGGGGTTAAAGCGGACTCTATCATGATGGAGGAAGAGGAGGACGGTGGGAGTGTCATGAGTAGTGTGGCTTCTTCAGCCGCTGCGCTGAGAGCACGACTTCTCAACGATCCACACCAACCCGAGATGGAGGAAACCACACAGGACCCATCGCTCCCTGGGAAAGACCGGGATGATGAAGATGGGGATATTGATGGCATGATTAGGGAGTGGCAGAAGCGCAACGAGAAGTACCGAAACGAGGACTGGTGGGAAGCCCAGCTTCTGTGCGACGGGGAAGACAACGAGTCTCTGGCCGAGAGAAAGCAACCAGAGGACCTGGAGAGCGTGACCAGCGAAGATGTGCGAATGCTGAAGGAACGCATCCGACGCCGTCCCCGTCGACCCGCTTCAGATTCCGGATCCACAACCAGCAGTTACGCAGATCTCTGGAAGCAGCGAGTGAAGGAGATCGAGGAGCAGGCCGCCGCTCGGTACCGGCTCAAAGAGGCTGACGAGGACACCAACAGCGAAGCCAGCCAGAAGAAGATTGACGACGATGTGGAGAGCATGCTCTCCGACAGCAGCTCCATGTACAACTTCTGCAAAAAGAACAAAGAAAATCTGACACCTCTGGAAAGATGGAAGGTTAAGCGAATTCAGTTCGGATGGAACAAGAAAGACGCGGATAACGGGGAGCAAACGGAGCCTGAGACGGACGCACCCGCTCCCTCATTGGAGGACGTCAACTTAACGGCATATCAGAACTGGAAACTCAAGCAGCAGAAGAAGTTTGGCGGGGAAGAGAACAAGGATGAGATTGTGGAGATGAGTCGGGGGGAGGACACGGCCACGGTTAAGAGACGCCAGCGCAGAGAGGAGCTTCTGGAGCGCACTCGGAAAACACTCGAGGAGAGCCAGTCGGTGTGCGGATGGGAGACTGAGAGCACCGGGAGCGTAATCCCACTGTCCGCCTTCTGTGCCGGAGCCTTTCCGATAGCAGACGATAACGTATCAGTGCTGAGCGGAAGATCCTCGGTCCTGTCAGGGCATAGCACTCGATCCCAGGTCCCAGTTTCCCAAGAGCCTCCTACTCCGGCTCCGGTCATGGGTCCGAATGGAGAGCCCATGGTGAACCTCGCCAATATCCAAAACTGGATAGCCAACGTGGTCAATGAGACTCTCATGCAGAAGCAAACAGAGATGATGATGGGAGCGAGTCTCTGCCCTTCCCGAGCGGGATCGGTGTTCAGTCTGGGAGTCTCGGCACGAGGAGCAGACGATGAGAAAGCCTCAGTGTTGAGCGGATCCACGTCTTCAAGCGTTCTCTCCCGGAGTCGAGCCGAATCCGTGAGGTTTGGCGGCAGAGCCGAATCCGTGCTTTCATCGAACCTCTCCTCTGTGTCCGGGTTGGGATCACGCAGGAGCAAGATTACTACAACCAGTGTCCCACTATACAGTCTCTTCCAAGACCAGGTGAACCTTCACAAACTGGACACCATGGAGAAAGAAATCAAGTCTGATATGCGGGACAAGATGGCGTCCTATGAGGTGAAGAAGATCGCAGAGGACAACAAGCGAAGTACGCTATACAAGAAGAAAAAAACAAAGGACGACGATGAAGATGAAGCCGATCTTGGAAAGTCCAATGGATTTGAGGATTTGGCAGCGCGTTCCTCTCAGAAGCCCAAACCTAAAAAAGATTATGGCCGTTCAGGAATCCTGAACCTCCCGGCTTCAGCCAGGAACTCCAGCAGCAACAGCAGTGTTGATGAGTGGCTCCAAAACGTAAGACCTCCTCCGAGCAAACCGAAGCCTTATGATGGAGATGCCGAGCCGCTGCGAATGTCTCGGCCGTTGTACGACGGGATCGAAGAACCCTCGGAGTTCGACTTCCCGAGCCGAAGGAGCTCAGTTTCAGTGGAAGCAGAAGAAGAGGAGTATAGCTTTTCCTCAAGATTCGCATCCAGGCATTCGGCTGATGCTGACATGGACTTGAGTCGAGATCCCAGTCCGGAGTTCAACAATCGATCTCGGAGATCTCCGCCTTCGTATAACGGCTTGAGTGAAGCGGCTGATTACAGACCCAGGAGATCTTATGCTGGATCCGAGGACGAGGAGAGAAGCGGCTATCAGAGCTACTCAGCAAAGCAGAGGTTAGAGACCGTGAGGACGGGCAAACCGGGGCGGGAAGAGGAGGACGATGAGGAGATGACGGCTTTTATTGCTCAGATAAAGCAGAGGGCGAGAGCAAGGCTGGCCCAAGAAATGGAGGATGATGAAGTTCTTTCCGCTTGGAGGAAACAGGAGGAGTCAAAGTCACACGTTCACAATAAAAAATAGTTAATAAAATAAGTGTTTCATGTGTGTGAAGTGACAGGCTTCCATTCGTAAAGACAAAACTGTTCAGTATGAGACAGTACGAAATCTTGTTTGACGTCGACCTTCAGTCTATACTGTATATAATGAATCAAGTGTGTACCGAATTGCATCGCTCCATTTATTATAAAGTGACACTTTTTCAAAATTCTCTCGTGTCCAGGTTTTGTTATGCACCTTCTGAAGTTAAGAGCATATAAACATCAGATTATATCACAAAAATAAAGGTACTGGCATCGATGTTTTTATATGTGGGGGAAAAAAAGATTTATAGCTTATTAAAATGTTTTTCACACTAATAAAAAATGCAGTTCTTTTTGGTTTGAAAGGTGGAAGGTTCTTTGAGGTTCTTCTGTGGCATCACTGTGAAAACACCCTTTAGGGGCCTTAACGAGGATAATGTTGTGCGATAAACTCAGAGAAAAGAATAACAGATTTAGCAGCTATCAACTGCAATGGTCCCAAAATAATAAATAATATACGGTTCATTAAACACACATTGAAATTGTTACAATGGGAAACTGCAAAACTCAATAGCTCAACTGTAAAACGACTATGAATAATTTTATGAAACATCAAAAAAATGAAAAAGGTAACATAAAAATATAAAACATTGGTATACCTTGGTTTACACCAATGCTCATTTTTTCTAAATGTCATAATCATTAGTTCACAAACAAGTATTCACTTTACTTCAATGAGCTCATTGTTTCTGCCTTAAATTATTACATTGTTTAAATTAATAATTTTTTAGCTAACTTTTTTAGCATTTTGCACTCTTTGTGCATTCTCTGTAAAGCTGCTTTGAAACAATGTGTATTGTGAAAAGCGCTATACAAATAAATGTAAATTGAATTGAATTGAATAATATGTATAACAACTGAGATTTATGAACTAACCAAAGAACTAACTGAAGAAATCAAGCATTTGTGTAATTGGACTTTTGTCTCAAAACCTGGTAGTTTCTGAGATTCAGATTCAGTAAAAAAGCTAGACGAACGTTCAACTAAAACCTTTGAGGAAAAAGATTTCCATGAATAAATTATGTTTGTGATAAGTTTAGAGATTAAAGACCAGATAACTTTGAACGAATAGTAACATTACAACTTTGAACGTTTCTTGTTGGCTGGTAAAAAAGGATAATTTTACAATTTTAAAATTATGTGGCGAATAATGTGGCTGTTCTGAAGTTTAATGTCAGCGAGTCAGGGCAGGGGACGGACCTGTGTGTGTGTGTGTGTGTTTTAGCAGTAGGCGGGGTTTCACTCTCACACTAAATATTCAAAATGGCGGACAGAGGATCAACGACTCAAGATGAGCGCTCGACTGCAGGTAATTATTACATTTTACATATTCATATTCCCCCATCCGCCTCAAGTAAACAAAAGTCAAACACACACGCCGATCGTTTGCGGACAGAATCGACCACAGTGGGGAAGAATGTTTATTGTTTTGGAAATGATTTGAGTCGGTCAGAAGCAGATGAGAGTTGTTTGTCCTGTACTAAACTCTCATCATTTGAAATGGCGCGCGTGCTGCATATTCACATAGTCTCGTGGTTTAGCACAGCGCGTGGGTTTACTTGTGAAAATGGGTTAAAGTGGTCGGAACGGGCGGGTTTTATCGCGCTGTGGATGATGTTTGTGAAGTGTGTGTGTGAGAGAGAGATAGCAGTGCTGCTATTAGCGCGCTTTGTGTCGCTCGTTCGGCCGCGAGAGAAACTCAACGGCCGCGAATTTGCATATTCATGTGTTTGTTCGGCGGTTAAATGTGCACGCGTGATGTTGAATAATAATTCATCACTTTAACATGTGTTGCGGCGTACTAAAAGCAAAAGACAAACTTGAGCCGAGCTTTTCTTCTCCTGATCAACTGTTTGCCCTCAGGGCAACATAAATACCCCGACAGGGTCTGTGTGCGCGTGCGTGTTGGGGGGGATTTTTATGTTCCCCAACAGGTAATAAATTACAATGTGTGAAAAGTTTCCCTTTCTCAAACGTGTCTTGTGTTGAATAATGTGTAAAGTGGCTGGGGAGGTACGACATTAAAAACTGCAGGAGTGAAATTACGGATTTGCATAATAACATCAGCCCTGCTTGTTTAATGCGCTTCATTCTTCTGCATAATTTAAACGTCAGTTTCATTCTAGATGAGAGACGCGACGCACTATTTATTTATCGCGCGGATTAAATATACAGAGCTACTCATGAATATTCACGAGTACAAACGCCGTGTTCATGAATGATTAATTTCTCAGAGCTAATGCGCACTGTGTGATTTTGTTTGGATGTTGAGTGCATGAGATTTTACCTTGTTCTTATTTCGGTTTCTCTTGTGTCTCTCGGGAACATTACATTTACATTTATGCATTTAGTTCATTGCAGAACATTCAAGGTGTTGTTATCAGTTTGCACTGTTATGTGTATGTCCACTGCATATTAATTTGTCTCCAGTTTTTCACACAGTGCAGTGTAGAATCCACGGTTTTTGGATCTTCTGATGAACTTTATGGACGTACACAAGCATTGGTCATCGCTAGTCTGCAAAACCACACAAAGCTGTTTAGTCATCCCAATTCGCATAATAATGCACTCTTATAGTGTGTGTTCACACTGAAAATTCAGAACCCTGCTCTAATATTCGCTCGAGCATTTAAAACAACAGGCGACAAAACTGCAGCGCTGATAATAAACAACAATATCTGATATAGTTATCTTGTTGTGAACTCTGGAGCTCTTCGGAAAAATTGTAAGAATTTTTTTCTTCATCGAAATGGTATGAATCTTGGTAAAGGTTTTGGCACTTGCTGTGTGAACACACACACACACACAAATAAATAAATCATGGACATGATTTAAACAGGTTTAATGGTCCTGAAAACAATAGTCACACTTGTGCTCATTGGAAATGAATGAGAGTTCCTCTAGTGGAAGCGTTAGGAACTGCAGCCGAACAAAATCTCACTGAACGCTCATTTCCTGAGATATCAAGCTCACATGTGCAACACAACTTGGTTAGATTTATGGCTTTGATTTTCTCACAGGTTTAGAATAAAACATGTTTTTGAAAATACATATTTCATATAAAAAGTTTAAATAGTTTTTTTTGCACATTTTTCATCATAAATGTAAAATTTGATAACTTTTTTTAAGTTCACTTTTTCAACTTTTTTCACGTCAGCAATAATCTGCCACATGTCGTGTTTGAAAAGAGATCAAACTTCAATCTGTCGCTCTAAAGCATTCAAGATTTACCACAGTTTAAGTTGGAAATTAAATTTTCAAGGCTATGTTCAAAAAGTGAATAAATGTATTTTTCAATACACCTCAGCTCTCTAAAGTCTGTTTAGAGAGAACGGTGTCGTCTTAGCGGCCCTTAATTTAATAACAAATGATCATTTAGACGGAAGTGAATCAATCAAAACTAACTTTAGCTGGAAAAAACATTATTCAAGAACCACTATTAAACTAAACCAATCTCTGTTACCTTATATGTTTATCTCCGTAAAGCTGCTTTGAAACAATCTGCGTTGTTAAAGGCGCTATATAAATGAGGATGACTTGACTTGACTATTA
>JAPDVR010000002.1:69601521-69634021 GCA_026230005.1 Gila orcuttii | reverse complement strand
CTCTCTCTCACTCACCCTCTCTCTCTCCTGCCCTCTCTCTCAGCCTCTCTCACCCTCCCTCTCTCTCACTCACCCTCTCTCTCTCTCCTGCCCTCTCTCTCACCCTCTCTCTCTCTCACTCTCTCTCTCGCCCTCTCTCTCTCTCACCCTCTCGCCCTCTCTCTCACTCACCCTCTCTCTCTCTCCTGCCCTCTCTCTCACCCTCTCTCTCTCTCTCTCTCTCTCTCTCTCTCTCTCTCTCTCTCCTGCCCTCTCTCTCACCCTCTCTCTCGCCCTCTCTCTCACTCTCTCTCTCACTCTCTCTCTCGCCCTCTCTCTCTCTCACTCTCTCTCTCGCCCTCTCTCTCACCCTCTCGCCCTCTCTCTCTCTCATTCTCTCTCTCTCCTGCCCTCTCTCTCTCTCTCACCCTCTCTCTCTCTCTCTCACTCTCTCTCTCTCACTCTCTCTCTCGCCCTCTCTCTCACTCACCCTCTCGCCCTCTCTCTCTCTCACCCTCTCGCCCTCTCTCTCACTCACCCTCTCTCTCTCTCCTGCCCTCTCTCTCACCCTCTCTCTCTCTCTCTCTCTCTCTCTCTCCTGCCCTCTCTCTCACCCTCTCTCTCTCTCTCTCTCTCTCACTCTCTCTCTCGCCCTCTCTCTCTCTCTCACCCTCTCGCCCTCTCTCTCTCTCACCCTCTCTCTCTCTCCTGCCCTCTCTCTCACCCTCTCTCTCTCTCTCTCCTGCCCTCTCTCTCACCCTCTCTCTCTCTCTCTCTCTCTCTCTCTCCTGCCCTCTCTCTCACCCTCTCTCTCTCTCTCTCTCTCTCTCACTCTCTCTCTCGCCCCCTCTCTCTCTCTCACCCTCTCGCCCTCTCTCTCACTCACCCTCTCTCTCTCTCCTGCCCTCTCTCTCACCCTCTCTCTCTCTCTCTCTCTCTCTCTCTCTCTCTCTCTCTCTCTCTCTCTCCTGCCCTCTCTCTCACCCTCTCTCTCGCCCTCTCTCTCACTCTCTCTCTCACTCTCTCCTCTCGCCCTCTCTCTCTCTCACTCTCTCTCTCGCCCTCTCTCTCACCCTCTCGCCCTCTCTCTCTCTCATCCTCTCTCTCTCTCCTGCCCTCTCTCTCTCTCTCACCCTCTCTCTCTCTCTCACTCTCTCTCTCGCCCTCTCTCTCTCTCTCACCCTCTCTCGCCCTCTCTCTCTCACCCTCTCTCTCGCTCTCTCTCTCCCCCTCTCCCTCTCTTAGTGGGGTCGTCGTCATAGCAACAGCTTGAGTTAGTCACATGACTGTTCGTCTGTGCATTAGACGCATGCAAGTCTTTGATCGCGTCAGGACGAGTTAGCCTATACTGTAGTAGTTAGTTCAGTAACGTAGCTAACACCACTAGCTCCAGCTTCGGGGTTTCCTATGGAATAAAAATATAAGAAAGTTAAATGTGACTTTTTATCTCAAAATCACAATTGTTTTTTAGCTCAGAATTCTGACTTTTCCCCCTCAGAATCTCAGAATTTTGACCTTTTATTTTTTAGAATTGCAAGAAAAAAGTCATTTTTCAAAAAAAAATTTTTTAAATTATTATTATTTTTAAATTCCATGAATTAAGTTTTTGTAGTTTGTCTTCCTCAGACTGTTGGCCGGCTTGAGGTTAATGGTTAGTTTTCCTGGTTCTAGTTGTTGGAGATAAATGAGCTGGTCCAGTTCGACTCGGGATGTTTTGAGACGTCGGTCATTAGCCGTCACATTCTTTCATCGTAGCCGGGGTTCGTGTTGCATGCTGGGAAGCCCCCCCGGTAATTAAAACAGTCACACACAGCTGGTAATTGGCCTTGTCTCACTTCTCCCTCGCTGTTGTACTCGCCGTATCCCACGTCCTAAAAGCTATCCAATTAATATGCAAATGGGCTGATAAATATTTATGAAAAATGTTGAATTATGCAGAAAGCTTTCAGAGGTCCGCGCAAAATGAATCGCTCGCGGAACTTCAAAGCGGCGCTCGTCTAATGAGCGACGGGCACGAGATTTGCATACGGCTTTAATCAGCTGAATACTGATTAACTTTGGTTATGGATGCTGCGCTAACAGCTGTAGTCTTTGTGTCGCGCTCGCGAGGAGAACAGCGACCCAGCGCGCGAGCCGTTCGCTGTCGTAGCGCCGCGCGTCTCTGGGCACAGGTGAGTTTATCCAGATCTTAATCAACACACAGGATTAAAAAATCGTTCGCATCGGAGTCGAGTCGGCGTTACTTCTACAGAGCGATTCAAAGAACACGACAGAATCAGCGACTTCATCAAATATGAGGCTAACTCTGATCCGCTGGATTCAGTGGAGTTAAGTCCTGGAAGTGAGTCAGAGCTGAACGTGGTTTAATGATCTTGATATGATGAAGGGAAACTGAAGTGACTCGTGTCTCCGCACAGACTCCAGCGCAGCGGATCTGAGGAAAGACGCCATGGAGAGCCGAGGACTTCAAGGTGAGCTCAGTGTTTGTATCTGCGTGTGTGTGTAAGTGTGTGTGCCTGTTGCTGATGGATGTTCTCCTCTCGTCTCCCAGCAGCTCCAGCCGAGGGTCCCGACACACACACACTCACGCCGGACACACACACACTCACGCCTGACACACACACGCCGAGTGCACCGGCAGCGAGTGCCGTCAGCACCGCTCAGGCGCAGGCGCTGCTCCAGCAGGTACGAGATCAGTGTCATGCTAATTAAACGCGAGATCAGTGTGTCATGCTAATTAAACGCGAGATCAGTGTGTCATGCTAATTAAACGCGAGATCAGTGTGTCATGCTAATTAAACCGCGTGGAAACAGGTATGCAAATCTATGCGGAGTTTATATGCGCTGCATAATGAGGTTTGATTTAACGAGCGCGCTGCAAGTTCAGGGATATTCACTCGATCACGCTTCTCTGTCCTTTACAGTCACGGACCCAAAATATGATCATCCTGTCAAAAATTAATATCATAAATGTGTCATATTTAGTTTCTGTTACATTTGTTTTTGGCTTACTGTTAGATGTTAGTTATATATTTTTGCATTTATTTTTATCAAATTGTTTTATTAAAATGCATTAATTTATTTATTGAATAATATTTTATTTTAATATTTTTTTATTTTAATCTATTTATTTTAATTCTATTTTTATTTATTTTTACATTTGTACACTGCTTTTCTTATTTTTATTTATTTTAATCAAATTCTGTTTATTTTTAAGCAAACATTATTTTATTCTGTTTATTTTAATCTATGTATTATTTACTTATTTAAATAAAAAATAAGTAATTTTATCCAAAAAATATTAAAATACATTAATATATTATTTATTTATTTTAACCTTTTTTAATTTATGTAGTTAAATTCTATTTATGTATTTACATTTTTACACTGCTTTTCTATTTATTTAAATCAAATTCTCTTAATTTTTAAGCAAACATATTTATTTTATTCAGTTTATTTTAATCTATGTATTTTTTATTTAATAAAAATAATTAATTTATTTAAACAATTTTAATCAAATTTAAATTTTTTAATCTAAATTTTGTCCACTTAAAATTATATTAATGTATTGATTTATTTCAAGCATTTTGTATTTTATTATGTATTTATTTATTTATTTAAATAAATAATTTATTTATTTTAATCTAATGTATTATTTATTTTTAATTTAATAAATTTATTTGAGATATTTTCATCTTTTTTCTTTATTTGTTTTACTTTTTTTACACTGCTTTTCTCAAAAAATTGTCTCTCACACACACACTCTCTCTCACACACACTCACACACACACACTCTCTCTCACACACACTCACACACACACACTCTCTCTCACACACACTCACACACACACACTCTCTCTCACACACACTCACACACACACACTCTCTCTCACACACACTCACACACACACTCTCTCTCACACACGCACACACTCTCTCTCACACACACTCACACACACACTCTCTCTCTCTCTCACACACTCACACACACACACTCACACACGCGCACACACACTCTCTCTCTCTCACACACACACGCGCACACACTCTCTCTCTCTCACACACGCACGCGCACACACTCTCTCTCACACACGCACACACACACACACACACACACACACACACACAGGTGTTTCTGCAGCAGACTCAGGCTCAGCTCATGGCAGCTGCTGGTAATCAGAGCAGTTCCAGTGGAGCCAGTATCTCCGCCTCCGCGGCCACGCCCATCACTCTGGCCCCGCCCATTCAGATCGCCTCTGTAAGTGACTGACATCTCACCCGTCCAATCAGATTCCAGATCATTGACACTTGCCCTTCCGCTGGATGCTTTAAAGCGATAGTTCATCCAAAGATTAAAATGATTCCATGATTTACTCTCCCTCAACTCATCCTAGGTGTATATGACATTCTTCTCTCAGACGAACACAATCAGAGTTATATTAAAAAATATCCTGGCTCTTCCAAACTTTATAAATCTAACCCTAACTTTTATCATGGACAGATGCACTTTTATGGACTTTCACTGCCATTATAAAGATTGGAAGAGCCAGAAATTTTTTTAATATAACTCTGATTGTGTTCGTCTGAGAGAAGAATGTCATACACACCTAGGATGAGTTGAGGGAGAGTAAATCATGGAATCATTTTCATTTTTGGTGAGCGAACCCTTTTAAGTGCTATAATCCGGTGCTTCTACCGACACAGAAAACGTGAAAGTGAAACCCAGTAACTTTGTTCTGGTGAGCCTTTCTCTGCAAACATGTTACATTCAAGCTATATTTATTATTTTTTCAAGGAAAAAACATTTAAATATGTCATTTTGGTGATCAAAGATGAGTTTTAAGGGATAAAATGATTGACTACATGGAGACTTTAAGAAAATGACGCTAAAATACCCTTCCATAACTGAAGGTTTTGTTGATCATTTCCCATCTGTGTGGAAGAGCTCAAATGAATAACACAACAGTCAGAGGTCAGAGGTCACCTTGATGAAGTGGTGGTCTGCGCGGGACATGGTGGAGTCCCGGGGTTTGGTCAGCACATACTGGTTATTCTGGGAGTCGATCAGCATGCTGAGCCCCAGATTGCCTTTGTCCACACGCATGGACACGTTCTTCCTCTTCCCGTCCTCCTCGTCCTCCTCCACCCTCAGGACGGCCTCCACGTTTACCCCCTTCATCTGGACAGAGACAAAAATATGGGGTTTATAAATCAATTAAAGGGGATCATGAAAACCTGACTTTTCCCGTGTGTAAGTGCTGTAATCCGGTGCTTCTACCGACACAGAAAACGTGAAAAGTGAAACCCAGTAACTTTGTTCTGGTGAGTCTTTCTCTGCAAACATGTCTAAAATAAGCCGATCAGATTTCTCTCCTTGTGACATATGAAGAGGGTCTTATTATAGTATTACCGGCCCTTAATCTGCACGTTTATAATATTACCGGCCCTTAATCTGCACGTTTATAATATTACCGGCCCTTAATCTGCACGTTTATAATATTACCGGCCCTTCATCTGCACGTTTATAATATTACCGGCTCTTAATCTGCACGTTTATAATATTACCGGCCCTTAATCTGCACGTTTATAATATTACCGGCCCTTAATCTGCACGTTTATAATATTACCGGCTCTTAATCTGCACGTTTATAATATTAGCGGCTCTTAATCTGCACGTTTATAATATTACCGGCCCTTAATCTCCACGTTTATAATATTACCGGCCCTTAATCTGCACGTTTATAATATTAGCGGCTCTTAATCTGCACGTTTATAATATTAGCGGCTCTTAATCTGCACGTTTATAATATTAGCGGCTCTTAATCTGCACGTTTATAATATTACCGGCCCTTAATCTGCACGTTTATAATATTAGCGGCTCTTAATCTGCACGTTTATAATATTAGCGGCTCTTAATCTGCACGTTTATAATATTAGCGGCTCTTAATCTGCACGTTTATAATATTACCGGCCCTTAATCTGCACGTTTATAATATTACCGGCTCTTAATCTGCACGTTTATAATATTACCGGCCCTTAATCTGCACGTTTATAATATTACCGGCCCTTAATCTGCACGTTTATAATATTACCGGCCCTTAATCTGCACGTTTATAATATTACCGGCCCTTAATCTGCACGTTTATAATATTACCGGCCCTTAATCTGCACGTTTATAATATTACCGGCCCTTAATCTGCACGTTTATAATATTACCGGCCCTTCATCTGCACGTTTATAATATTACCGGCTCTTAATCTGCACGTTTATAATATTACCGGCCCTTAATCTGCACGTTTATAATATTACCGGCCCTTAATCTGCACGTTTATAATATTACCGGCTCTTAATCTGCACGTTTATAATATTAGCGGCTCTTAATCTGCACGTTTATAATATTACCGGCCCTTAATCTCCACGTTTATAATATTACCGGCCCTTAATCTGCACGTTTATAATATTAGCGGCTCTTAATCTGCACGTTTATAATATTAGCGGCTCTTAATCTGCACGTTTATAATATTAGCGGCTCTTAATCTGCACGTTTATAATATTACCGGCCCTTAATCTGCACGTTTATAATATTAGCGGCTCTTAATCTGCACGTTTATAATATTAGCGGCTCTTAATCTGCACGTTTATAATATTAGCGGCTCTTAATCTGCACGTTTATAATATTACCGGCCCTTAATCTGCACGTTTATAATATTACCGGCTCTTAATCTGCACGTTTATAATATTACCGGCCCTTAATCTGCACGTTTATAATATTACCGGCCCTTAATCTGCACGTTTATAATATTACCGGCCCTTAATCTGCACGTTTATAATATTACCGGCCCTTAATCTGCACGTTTATAATATTACCGGCCCTTAATCTGCACGTTTATAATATTACCGGCTCTTAATCTGCACGTTTATAATATTACCGGCCCTTAATCTGCACGTTTATAATATTACCGGCCCTTAATCTGCACGTTTATAATATTACCGGCCCTTAATCTGCACGTTTATAATATTACCGGCTCTTAATCTGCACGTTTATAATATTACCGGCCCTTAATCTGCACGTTTATAATATTACCGGCCCTTAATCTGCACGTTTATAATATTACCGGCCCTTAATCTGCACGTTTATAATATTACCGGCTCTTAATCTGCACGTTTATAATATTACCGGCCCTTAATCTGCACGTTTATAATATTAGCGGCTCTTAATCTGCACGTTTATAATATTACCGGCCCTTAATCTGCACGTTTATAATATTACCGGCTCTTAATCTGCACGTTTATAATATTACCGGCCCTTAATCTGCACGTTTATAATATTACCGGCCCTTAATCTGCACGTTTATAATATTACCGGCTCTTAATCTGCACGTTTATAATATTACCGGCCCTTAATCTGCACGTTTATAATATTACCGGCCCTTAATCTGCACGTTTATAATATTAGCGGCTCTTAATCTGCACGTTTATAATATTACCGGCCCTTAATCTGCACGTTTATAATATTACCGGCTCTTAATCTGCACGTTTATAATATTACCGGCCCTTAATCTGCACGTTTATAATATTACCGGCCCTTAATCTGCACGTTTATAATATTAGCGGCTCTTAATCTGCACGTTTATAATATTACCGGCCCTTAATCTGCACGTTTATAATATTACCGGCTCTTAATCTGCACGTTTATAATATTACCGGCCCTTAATCTGCACGTTTATAATATTACCGGCCCTTAATCTGCACGTTTATAATATTACCGGCCCTTAATCTGCACGTTTATAATATTACCGGCCCTTAATCTGCACGTTTATAATATTACCGGCCCTTAATCTGCACGTTTATAATATTACCGGCTCTTAATCTGCACGTTTATAATATTACCGGCTCTTAATCTGCACGTTTATAATATTACCGGCCCTTAATCTGCACGTTTATAATATTACCGGCCCTTAATCTGCACGTTTATAATATTACCGGCCCTTAATCTGCACGTTTATAATATTACCGGCCCTTAATCTGCACGTTTATAATATTACCGGCTCTTAATCTGCACGTTTATAATATTACCGGCCCTTAATCTGCACGTTTATAATATTACCGGCTCTTAATCTGCACGTTTACACAAACCAGCCGACATTCGGTTTCTCGAGCGCCAACAGTGACCAGTTCTAACGCACCGGCAGAAGATCCAGCAAAGCCTGAAACTGTTCTGTCGTTGAGCACAGACGAGCACTGAACACTATTGACCAGAACATGTCACCGCTGTCTTATAAACACCTCAGGAACTGTGGACACTTGTGTAGAAGTTCCTTAAATATGTTAAATATGAAATATGTTACCTTTTAAGATTCCAATCATTGGTAATTAATGTATACGTGTCTCCACCCCCTACCCCTCTCTCTCTCTCTCTCTCTCTCTCTCTCTCTCTCTCTCTCTCTCTCTCTCTCTCTCTCCTTCTCTCTCTCCTTCTCTCTCTCTCTCTCTCTCTCTCTCTCTCTCTCTCTCCTTCTCTCTCTCCTTCTCTCCCTCTCTCTCTCTCTCTCTCTCTCTCTCTCTCTCTCTCTCTCTCTCAGGGTTTGGCTCCTCAGGGCCTGAATCTACAGCAGTTTGTGTTGGTTCCGTCGGGTCACTCCATCAGTCCTCAGATCCAACCTCAGTTCATCATCTCTCCATCTCCTCAGGGTCAGACCGGTACGTGTGTGTGTGTGTGTGTGTGTTAGACGGATGATGATGATAATGACGGTTCTGACCCGTCCTGTTGTCCTGCTCTCAGGTCTCCTGCAAGCTCAGAATATTCTGACTCAACTACCTCAAAGCCAAGCCAGCCTCGTGCCGAGCCAGACCAGCCTCACGCTCACCACACAGGTCTCTCTCACACACACACACACACGCACGTCTGTGTGTTGATGTTTGACTGATGTCTGCTGTATTGGTGTTTCAGGCGGCGACCCCGACGAGGAAGATCGCGGCGATGCCGTCTGCGGCGTGTCCCGGCCCGAAGCGTGCGGACGGCCCGTGTGTGGAGGAGGCCGGAGACCTCGAGGAGCTCGAGCAGTTCGCCAAGAGCTTCAAGCAGCGGCGCATCAAGCTGGGCTTCACTCAGGTGACCCTCCGGCGTGTGCCGTGCGCGAGGCTGACGTGCGCCGTGTGCCGTGCGCGAGGCTGACGTGCGCCGTGCGCGAGGCTGACGTGCGGCGTGCGCGAGGCTGACGTGCGGCGTGCGCGAGGCTGACGTGCGGCGTGCGCGAGGCTGACGTGCGGCGTGCGCGAGGCTGACGTGCGGCGTGTGCCGTGCGCGAGGCTGACGTGCGGCGTGTGCCGTGCGCGAGGCTGACGTGTGGCGTGTGCCGTGCGTGAGGCTGACGTGTGGCGTGCGCCAGGCTGACGTGTGTGCGCCGTGTGCCGTGCGTGAGGCTGACGTGTGTGTGCGCCGTGTGCCGTGCGTGAGGCTGACGTGTGTGTGCCGTGCGTGAGGCTGACGTGTGTGTGCGCTGTGCGTGAGGCTGACGTGTGGCGTGTGCCGTGCGCGAGGCTGACGTGTGGCGTGTGCCGTGCGTGAGGCTGACGTGTGGCGTGTGCCGTGCGTGAGGCTGACGTGTGGCGTGCGCCAGGCTGACGTGTGTGCGCCGTGTGCCGTGCGTGAGGCTGACGTGTGTGTGCGCCGTGTGCCGTGCGTGAGGCTGACGTGTGTGTGCCGTGCGTGAGGCTGACGTGTGTGTGCCGTGCGTGAGGCTGACGTGTGTGTGCGCCGTGCGTGAGGCTGACGTGTGGCGTGTGGCGTGCGCCAGGCTGACGTGTGTGTGCGCCGTGTGCCGTGCGTGAGGCTGACGTGTGTGCGCCGTGCGTGAGGCTGACGTGTGCGTGTGCGTGCGTGCGTGCGAGGCTGACGCGTGTGTGCGTGTGTGCGTGCGTGTGCGCGCGCGAGGCTGACGTGTGTGTGCGTGCGTGAGGCTGACGTGTGTGTGCCATGTGTTTCAGGGGGACGTGGGCCTGGCGATGGGGAAGCTCTACGGGAACGACTTCAGCCAGACCACCATCTCCAGATTCGAGGCCTTGAACCTGAGCTTCAAGAACATGTGCAAACTCAAACCCCTGCTGGAGAAATGGCTCAACGACGCCGGTGAGATGCTAACACTGTCTGTGGACACACTCGTGACCAAACATTTATATCACGCTATTTTTCAGAATTACACCGATTTCATGGTATATGACGGTATTTGTTTGAAGCATGACTGGGTGTTCACCACATTTTCTACTGATTGAGAGGAAATCCTGCAGTAGCTGGACTTAAGGCCGGTTCCCACCAAGAACAACAATAACTATATTGATAACTATATAAGCATCCACACCAGCGAACGATAACGGTCTTTTTAATCTAAGCACATGTGGGCGCGCTGCGGTTTCAAAGTATATATAAATGAATCACAAAGCAATTTGACTGGTTTGTGTTGTTACAAATTTGGAACACAAAATGAGAAAAATTTAAAATAATAGCTTTAATGATATTGACTGATGCTATAGATTACATTTTATTACAACATTTATTGTGTACAACATGTTTTTCTGTTCTTCTTATATTTATACATCTTTTCCCAGCAGATGTCCTCAGCAAACTGCTCTCCGAGCGCATCTAAACAGTGAATCTAGCTAGTCTAGTGTAATCGATCTAATATAACAGTGAATTTAGCTGACGAAGTCAATAGTGGAAATTAAACAACACCTTATATATATATATATATATATATATATATATATATATACACAATGCCCTTTTCACTGCAACTTCAAAGGAAGAAATACAATGCTGTCGAAACTAGCGCTGTAATTTTGTAACACTATTTGCTAACCGGCATAATTATCTCATCGTTAATATTTCTCACCATTGATTCCAAGGGTGCGATCGATTGCTTTCCGTATATCCATTTCTTTACGTAGGCTATCGTTGAAAAGAGGGTTTGACTTGTCGGTGGTGGATTTCTCTGTTCCTCTGCGATTAACTTCACAATGTCGTCTGCTGTTTTAAATGCGTGAGCCCTTTAAATTCAAGTGGATTCTGATTGGCTGTCAGTGTTTTATCGTTCGACAGCTGGAAAAACAATCGTTCTGAAAGTGATCCCAACGATATCGTTCCTCATATGTTTATCATTATAGTTGTGATGTGAACTGCTATTCTTTAATATGGAGAGCGATTTTTATAACTATATCTTTATAGTTATCGTCCTTGGTGTGAACGGGCATTCAGAATGTGCTATTTTACTGTCATGAGTGAATATTGTAGAAATATTCCACTAGTATTAATACAGGTTTGTAAGGTCCCACAAAATGATGTTTACAAAGAGGTGCCAGCAGGAGGCACTGTAGGAGCGGCAGAAACAGCGCTTTCCCTGATAACGGGGAATCGTTCATTTAAAAGATTAAATGAAAATAACATTGAAACTTCTTTAAAGACAGTCATTCCCCTTTAAAGACACATTCATATAAAAACACCCGCGCCGCGTTTTGACTTTGAAACATGCAGTGCTCATGTTTATTCAACGATGTCAAAGCCTTTTTGTAAAATCTATTTGTGGCGGGCAGTGTTGATATTGTGAACCAATGTATGGGAAACACTGTAATATATATAATATAGTTTAATATATGTAACTATATTAAATTTAGTTTAAAATTCTATATATATATATGTGTGTAATATAGAGTTAATGCTCAGTAACACACACAGATGTGCATCACCAGTGAACAGTGAAAAGATCCTCTCAAACAGTCGCGCCGCGTGCTCAACGCTGTTAAAGCGACTTACACCGGTATTGCGGTATATAAAAAATTCATATCATAACAAAAATAAACACCGGTATTCGGTACAAACCCAGCAGAGGACACGGATGGAGACATCTAACGGAGCGCTTCTCGCTCTGTGTTTCTGCAGAGAACATGTCTGCCGACTGCGTGGTGTCAAGTGCGAGCGAGATGTCTCCGGGTCTCTGCGAGAGTCTGAACCGGCGCCGGAAGAAGCGGACCAGCATCGAGACCACCATACGCCTGGCCTTAGAGAGGAGCTTTCTGGAGGTGAGCGGGGCTCCTGACCACTAGAGGGAAGCAACACTGACCCAAACCCTCTCGCATTTATGAAGGATTTCCATAAAATCACACTTAACCCTATCCAAACAAGTTAGCGAAGTCATTTGAATGTACAGATTTTTTTAATTTTTTTTTTATATTCCTTTATTTATATACTTTCGAATATTCCAGTTATACTTAAAATCAAAAAAAGGAAACTTTAATTCTCCATGCGGTTTCCCCCCAAAGACAGACATAAATATTAGTTTTGTAATTTTACATTTAAACTGTAAAAAAATTCTTGAATACATTTTTTTTTTACTGTGAAATAATACAATAGTAAAATGTCTTATTGTTTAATAGTTTTATTTAATAATATCATCATCATCATAATAATCCTAATAAAAGTAGTAATAATTATTAGTATGTTTTTTAAATACATTTTTTTTCTATTTTACAGAGACAAATTACAATAGTAACATATCTTATTTTATTTAATAGTTTTAATCTTTTAGCTTAAGTTCATTTAGTGACAGAAGCATGGACATTTTAAAAATATTTAGCAGATTATTCCAAGCAACAGAGGTGTGTATTCAGTGATTGTGTGATGTGATGAAGCGGGTTGTTTGTGATCTGCAGCAGAGTCAGAAGCCGTCGTCAGAGGAGATCACACTGATCGCAGACCAGCTCAACATGGAGAAGGAGGTGGTGCGAGTCTGGTTCTGTAACCGCAGACAGAAGGAGAAGAGGATCAATCCTCCCAGCAGCTGCAGCGGGTCCCCATCAGCCATCAAAGCCATCTACAGCAGCGCCAACACCGTGAGTCACGATCCAGAGTCACTTTACATCTCAGTCACACACCGTATGAACCAGAGTCACTTCACATCACAGTCACACACCGTATGAACCAGAGTCACTTCACATCACAGTAACACACCGTATGACCCAGAGTCACTTCACATCAGTCACATACACCGTATGAACCAGAGTCACTTCACATCACAGTCACACACCGTATAAACCAGAGTCACTTCACATCACAGTCACACACCGTATAAACCAGAGTCACTTCACATCACAGTAACACACCTTATAAACCAGAGTCACTTCACATCACAGTCACACACCGTATGAACCAGAGTCACTTCACATCACAGTCACACACCGTATGAACCAGAGTCACTTCACATCACAGTAACACACCGTATGACCCAGAGTCACTTCACATCAGTCACATACACCGTACGAACCAGAGTCACTTCACATCACAGTCACACACCGTATGAACCAGAGTCACTTCACATCACAGTCACACACCGTATAAACCAAAGTCACTTCACATCACAGTCACACACCGTATGAACCAGAGTCACTTCACATCACAGTCACACACCGTATGAACCAGTCACTTCACATCACAGTAACACACCGTATAAACCAGAGTCACTTTACATCACAGTAACACACCGTATAAACCAGAGTCACTTCACATCACACAGGCACACACTGTATGAACCAGAGTCACTTCACATCAGTCACATACACCGTACGAACCAGAGTCACTTCACATCACAGTCACACACACCGTATGAACCAGAGTCACTTCACATCACAGTAACACACCGTATGAACCAGTCACTTCACATCACAGTCACACACACCGTATGAACCAGAGTCACTTCACATCACAGTCACACACCGTATGAACCAGAGTCACTTCACATCACAGTCACACACACCGTATAAACCAGAGTCACTTTACATCACAGTCACACACCGTATGAACCAGAGTCACTTCACATCACAGTCACACACACCGTATAAACCAGAGTCACTTCACATCACAGTCACACACACCGTATGAACCAGAGTCACTTCACATCTCAGTAACACACCGTATGAACCAGTCACTTCACATCACAGTAACACACCGTATAAACCAGAGTCACTTTACATCAGTCACATACACCGTATGAACCAGAGTCACTTCACATCACAGTCACACACACCGCATGAACCAGAGTCACTTCACATCTCAGTAACACACACCGTATGAACCAGTTACTTCACATCACAGTAATACACCGTATAAACCAGAGTCACTTCACATCAGTCACACACCGTATGAACCAGAGTCACTTCACATCACAGTAACACACCGTATGAACCAGTCATTTCACATCACAGTCACACACTGTATGAACCAGAGTCACTTCACATCAGTCACACACCGTATGAACCAGAGTCACTTCACATCACAGTAACACACCGTATGAACCAGTCACTTCACATCACAGTCACACACACCGTATGAACCAGAGTCACTTCACATCACAGTCACACACACTGTATAAACCAGAGTCACTTTACATCACAGTCACACACTGTATAAACCAGAGTCACTTCACATCAGTCACACACCGTATAAACCAGTCACTTTACATCACAGTCACACACACCGTATGAACCAGTGTCACTTCACATCACAGTCACACACACCGTATGAACCAGAGTCACTTCACATCTCAGTAACGCACCGTATGAACCACTCACTTCACATCACAGTAACACACCGTATAAACCAGAGTCACTTCACATCAGTCACACACACCATATGAACCAGTCACTTCACATCAGTCACACACCGTATAAACCAGTCACTTTACATCACAGTCACACACACCGTATGAACCAGTGTCACTTCACATCACAGTCACACACACCGTATGAACCAGAGTCACTTCACATCTCAGTAACGCACCGTATGAACCACTCACTTCACATCACAGTAACACACCGTATAAACCAGAGTCACTTCACATCAGTCACACACACCATATGAACCAGTCACTTCACATCACAGTCACACACTGTATGAACCAGAGTCACTTCACATCAGTCACACACCGTATGAACCAGAGTCACTTCACATCACAGTAACACACCGTATGAACCAGTCACTTCACATCACAGTCACACACACCGTATGAACCAGAGTCACTTCACATCACAGTCACACACACTGTATAAACCAGAGTCACTTTACATCACAGTCACACACCGTATGAACCAGAGTCACTTCACATCAGTCACACACCGTATAAACCAGTCACTTTACATCACAGTCACACACACCGTATGAACCAGTGTCACTTCACATCACAGTCACACACACCGTATGAACCAGAGTCACTTCACATCTCAGTAACGCACCGTATGAACCACTCACTTCACATCACAGTAACACACCGTATAAACCAGAGTCACTTCACATCAGTCACACACACCATATGAACCACTCACTTCACATCACAGTAACACACCGTATAAACCAGAGTCACTTCACATCAGTCACACACACCATATGAACCAGTCACTTCACATCTCAGTCACACATCGTATGAACCAGAGTCACTCGACATCTCAGTCACACACCGTATGAACCAGTCACTTCACATCACAGTCACACACCGTATGAACCAGCCACTTCACATCACAGTCACACACCGTATGAACCAGTCACTTCACATCTCAGTCACACACTGTATGAACCAGAGTCACTTCACATCACAGTCACACACCGTATGAACCAGAGTCACTTCACATCACAGTCACACACCGTATGAACCAGAGTCACTTCACATCACAGTCACACACCGTATGAACCAGAGTCACTTCACATCTGTCACACACCGTATGAACCAGAGTCACTTCACATCTCAGTCACACACCGTATGAACCAGAGTCACTTTACATCACAGTCACACACACCGTATGAACCAGAGTCACTTCACATCACAGTCACACACCGTATAAACCAGAGTCACTTCACATCACAGTCACACACCGTATGAACCAGAGTCACTTTACATCTCAGTCACACACCGTATGAACCAGAGTCACTTCACATCACAGTCACACACACCATTTAAAGCAGAGTCACGTCACATCACAGTCACACACACCGTATGAACCAGAGTCACTTCACATCTCGGTCACACACCGTATGAACCAGAGTCACTTCACATCACAGTCACACACAGTATAAACCAGAGTCACTTCACATCACAGTCACACACCGTATGAAACAGAGTCACTTCACATCACAGTCACACACTGTATGAACCAGAGTCACTTCACATCACAGTCACACACCGTATGAACCAGAGTCACTTCACATCTCAGTCACACACCGTATGAACCAGTCTCACTTCACATCACAGTCACACACACCGTATGAACCAGAGTCACTTCATATCACAGTCACACACACCGTATAAAGCAGAGTCACTTCACATCACAGTCACACACCGTATGAACCAGAGTCACTTCACATCACAGTCACACACTGTATGAACCAGAGTCACTTCACATCACAGTCACACACAGTATAAACCAGAGTCACTTCACATCACAGTCACACACCGTATGAACCAGTCACTTCACATCACAGTCACACACCGTATAAACCAGAGTCACTTCACATCACAGTCACACACAGTATAAACCAGAGTCACTTCACATCACAGTCACACACCGTATGAACCAGAGTCACTTCACATCTCAGTCACACACCGTATGAACCAGAGTCACTTCACATCACAGTCACACACAGTATAAACCAGAGTCACTTCACATCACAGTCACACACCGTATGAACCAGAGTCACTTCACATCACAGTCACACACAGTATAAACCAGAGTCACTTCACATCACAGTCACACACTGTATGAACCAGAGTCACTTCACATCACAGTCACACACAGTATAAACCAGAGTCACTTCACATCACAGTCACACACCGTATGAACCAGAGTCACTTCACATCACAGTCACACACCGTATAAACCAGCGTCACTTCACATCACAGTAACACACCGTATGAACCAGAGTCACTTTACATCACAGTCACACACACCGTATGAACCAGAGTCACTTCACATCTCAGTCACACACCGTATGAACCAGAGTCACTTCACATCACAGTCACACACACCGTATGAACCAGAGTCACTTCACATCACAGTCACACACACCGTATGAACCAGAGTCACTTCACATCACAGTCACACACACCGTATGAACCAGAGTCACTTCACATCTCGGTCACACACCGTATGAACCAGAGTCACTTCACATCACAGTCACACACAGTATAAACCAGAGTCACTTCACATCACAGTCACACACCGTATGAACCAGAGTCACTTCACATCACAGTCACACACTGTATGAACCAGAGTCACTTCACATCACAGTCACACACAGTATAAACCAGAGTCACTTCACATCACAGTCACACACAGTATAAACCAGAGTCACTTCACATCACAGTCACACACCGTATGAACCAGAGTCACTTCACATCAGTCACACACCGTATGAACCAGAGTCACTTCACATCACAGTCACACACCGTATGAACCAGAGTCACTTCACATCACAGTCACACACTGTATGAACCAGAGTCACTTCACATCACAGTCACACACAGTATAAACCAGAGTCACTTCACATCACAGTCACACACCGTATGAACCAGAGTCACTTCACATCACAGTCACACACCGTATAAACCAGAGTCACTTCACATCACAGTCACACACAGTATAAACCAGAGTCACTTCACATCACAGTCACACACCGTATGAACCAGAGTCACTTCACATCACAGTCACACACCGTATGAACCAGAGTCACTTCACATCACAGTCACACACCGTATGAACCAGAGTCACTTCACATCCTTTAACCGTAGCTGCAGACGAGTGAAGTGAGGGATCGATTATTGACGAGTGATTGCTTGTTTCCAGGTGTCCAGCACGAACACACTAACAGTGAATTCTGTTGTTCCACTGACCGCCAGCAACATCTCAAACTTCACTTTCAGTGGTGCGTTTATTCTCCTCTCACAGTTTCATGCAGCTCTATATTCCTCATGTGAGCTCATGAATGATGTTTAATGTGTGTGTGTGTGTGTGTGCTGTAGGTGGTTCTCTGGCTCAGGTGACGTCACACACACCGTCGGTCATCTCCATGGCGCCCGTTGCTACGCCCGTGACATCGTCTTCACTAAGCCCATCCGTCACCAGTGTGAAACAGGAGGCAGTTTCCACGGCAACCACGGTCACGCAGGGGGCGGGGCAGTTCCTGGTGACGAGCACAGGATTTAACCCAACGTTCATAACGCACTCGCAGCTGACGCAAGGGTGAGTGTGTGTGTGTGTGTGTGTGTGTGTGGGGTATTATGGGGGGGGGGGGGGGGGGGGTATTATGGGATGTCTCTCACAGAAACTGTCCAAAATGAAGAAATAATAAGAGTCATAACCAGTGTGCAATGACTTTTTGTGTTTTATTTGTTGTATATTTTTAGAGTATTTATTTATATTAAGGGTTAAATTTATTTTATTTGTAAAGTGCAAAATAATAATTATTTCAATTTTAATGCTGCAGATCGGATTGCTCCAACAAAATTTCGTTGTATAAACATATGCAATGACAATAAAGATCTAACAGTGTTTTTCATGCACTGCTCAGTTTTGAGCTCTATTTTGCTTCCATAACAGCCGTCTTCTTTCAGACTAGTGGAAATAAACATCCGAAACACACATTTAAGTGTTTATTTTAGTGCACTTTATCTATTTGTGTATGTAGATTTAATTCTCAACACTCTCTAAAGGCGGAGAGTTTGAGACAGAAATCTCCACTTCTGCAGCTTTACACACACCAAACTTTGCAGTTCTATTCATATCTCAAGGGTTGTTCATATATCATTCGCCTGATTTATACAATATTTTACTATTAAAAGCGTGGTGAAAATGTATTTGTTTTCAGTCTGTTAACAGTATTTTCTGATTGATGTAAAAAAAAAAGAGAAAATCCAAAATCCCCCTGGAAAAACTTGGCTTTATCCAGTGTTCAGAATCTGTTCTGGAACTGTATGCAAATTAGTGCATATTTAATTAGATCATGCCTGCATATTTAAACAACATTTCAGAAAACCTGTAATACAAAACAATTGTCTTAATGTACTGCGATTAATCAAGTAGGGGAAGATCACCTGTTTTTAGGTTCGTTAAATGTTCTGTTCTCAAACTCTCATGATTGGAGTGTTATATTTGCTATACTTCCATGTGAATCAGAGGTTTTGTCGATCACATGACGCTGAAAGCTCCGCCCCCAGTGAAATCTCATTAGTGGTGCCTGTGGTGTGTGATCAGCATGATTATGTGGCGACTTTACCGTGTTTATCATGTGACTTCTGCTTGTGTTGTGCAGTGGGACGCTGTTGAGTTTTTCTCCTGGTCTGGGAAACACGTTGATGAACAACAACACACTGGCCACCATCCAGGGTATGACCTCTGACCTCTGTGTCTACATTTATTGACCGTATAGCAAATCTCAACTGCTCGATTATTTACAGTCAAACCAACATTTATTCAGACGCCTTCAACATTTCTCACATTATCACAGTTTATTCGCTAGAAAATGGTAATAAAATATGACTAATAATATATTTCACTGGTTTTGTCCGTCCTTCTGTTAGACTCTCACACATGAATTATGTTGAATATCTGTCAGCTGTTAAATTTAACTACACAATTAGATAATACCAGTTTAGCTCAACCAATCACCAACCAATGCTTCATGTTGTTCAGTCTGTGGTGTAAAAAGCTGCATTAGCAATTAAAGAAAAAACACTTCAGCAAAACATGATCAGCTCAAAGTGTCCCAATCATTTTTGGTCCTAATGTTTCACTGGTAGTCACTGTATGAAGAATTATTGTGTATAATATGTCACAGTTTACTTTATTTTGCTCTTCTCACTTACATAAATGAACTATAGTGTCCCTTACATCAACATGTTTCTACGGTGGCCCTGAACGGACAAACTTGTTTTGTCACTGTTGTTGTTTGTTTTTTTCGCTGACTTTAGTTCGCTTCTTTGCACACTGACACAATGATGAACAATAACAATAATATTCGCAATAACATATCGTTTTACTGAATAATTAAGTAAACCTAATTTCTTCATTTATCTTTGTGAAGAAACTCTCTGCTGTCTCAGACGATGACATCACTTCCTGTAACTTTTGTTGGGTGCAATTCACAACCTCACCACTAGATGCTGCTAAAAATCACACACTGCACCTTTAAGATAATACAAACCAGGGCTATTCAAATACATTTGCAAGGGGGCCAAACTAGGAAATTCCGAAATTTGTGAGGGCAGGACGGACAAATTGATATCAGCTAAAGGAAATTAAAATATACTATATGTATATACTAAAGTACATAATATATGAAATAAAATAAGGTACATTATTCTTTTGGTTTCCTTTATTATTTCAACACATTCAACTTGTATTGATTAGGCCTACAACAAAGTGCACAACTGCAAATACTGAGACATATACACAGCTTTTACCCTTACATATATATATATATATATTGCACGCTGACTTTGCTCAAAAGAAGTTACCAGTCTGTCTATTCTACGCTGTCTCTCCACTGAGCCCCCTTGGTATTGCGCAGAAAAAGACGAATGTTTTGTAGTAAAAATTCACATTATATTCTTTGGCCACAGCCACTGATTCGTTGCACAGTAAACACACAGGTCTATCGGTCCCTCGCTTGCTTGCCGTAGTTGGCACAGTAAATAAGTACTTCTCCGTCCATTCACTCTGAAACTTACGATTTTCTCTGTCAACTTTGCGGTTTGGCTTGGACAACGCCATGTTAGATGCATGTGTCATAGGCAGCGTGAGAACATCGAATCAGCGAGAATGGAGACGACTCCAGAATCTTTGCCTGTACTCTTGTCTGTGCGCCACGGCAGATTCGTAGATGTTTTTTAGACTTTTTTTGTTTTAAATTTTTTAATCTGCCACGGGCCAGAATAAATTTCAATCGGGCCAAATTTGCCCCCGGGCCGCTATTTGAATAGGCCTGATATAAACATTAACTTCATGATTATGTCTTGTGAAAAAGCGCTATATAAATGAACTTGCGGTGTTTGTTCAGCAGTTCTTGCGTTTCAGGGTTTTAATTTTAGAATTTTGGGGTATATGTTACAGTTTACTTTATTTTGCTCTCCTCACTTACATAAATGCACTAGTGTCCTGCACACACTAGTAAAAAAAAAATCTAAAATTATATCTGGTGTGTGAATAATTTTTGGTTTGACTGTATATTGTTTCAAAATGTAATTATAGTTGCATTTGTCAGATTACAGCTGGTCGATAATATAAGGCATAAAGATATTAAGATAATATGAACCTTAACATCATGATTGTGTTGTGAAAAGCGTTATATAAATGAACGTGTTTTTCAGCAGCTCTTGCGTCGGGTGGCGCTCTTCCTCTGACGTCCTTCGACGGAAACACTGGCCTCCTATTCGCCAACACCAGCGCAGGAAGCCCCGCCCCCGGCCTGATGACCACGCCCTTCTTCCTCAACCCCTCCAGCTTCTCTTTTCTGCCAGCCAATCTCCTGTCAGGGGGCGGGGCAGGAGGCGGAGCTCTCAACCTGCATGTGACCAGTGACTTGCAGCAGAGTCCCGTTGCCATGACGACGACGAAGAGCGTGGCCTTGGCCTCGAAGGCCCAGTGAGCGCGTGCGAACGCGATTAACCCTGTTGCTATTACCAAAAACACTTCTGACCGGTGCCGTGAGCGCAGGACTGACCAGCGCCCGTCGGGTTTGTTGCATGATGCTACGCGGCCGGGATGAACTTTATTTTTGCATTATTTCTTAAACTAACGTCTAAATTAACCAAAAATGTGAGACTTTTTCATGACGGCAGATTCTACTCGAGAGATTATTTCACGTAACAGAGTTTATATTGACTTTCTACGAGGGTTCATGTTGTTTTTATTTGCGGCTCTGTGAAACGGGCCGATTGTAGATGATTTATAACCAAAAGCATTTCAGATGTTTTATGTTGCGCGTTGATGACTTTTTAAACTAGTACTCTAACTCGACATCACTTTATAAATACGGTTAGAAGGCTTTAACTAGTGATAATCGTCACAGTGAGCGCGTCTCCTGTGAGAAATGCAATCCGTCACACGTTTGTCTGAACACTGATTCTGTGTGTAGTGGCAGAGAGAGTCCATTCAGCATTAATCTATTAAATCATTGTGATTCCGCCTCATGCATGTCCTGTCTTATCAAATACTGGATGTTGAACGTTTATTCCCCTGGTTTCTAGTGTTCAGAAACGAGTTTGAAACCTCTGGATCGGTCGATTGACCAGCAGCTTCACGAACACTACACCGTCTCGTACTGATTTAACACGAATCTCGCTGGACCTGCTTTTGAGATTCTGTGGAAGCTTGTTTCTGCCATAGAATAAAAAAATAAAAAAGGTAATTGCGACTTTCTCACAATTCTGACTTTTTTCCCCCCAGAATTGCAACCCTTTTTTTTTTTTGTCGTACTTCCCAGAAACCAAGTCAGACTTCCCAGACAAAGTTCCAATAAACCAAGTTGAAGTTCCCAGTCGAAATTCCGTGAAACCAAGTTGGAGTTCCGTGAAACCAAGTCAAAGTTCCCAGTCAAAATTCCGGGAAACCAAGTTGGAGTTCCGAGAAACCAACTTGGTTTCCCGGAATTTCGACTGGGAACTTTGACTTGGTTTCACGGAACTCCAACTTGGTTTCCCGGAATTTTGACTGGGAACTTCAACTTGAAGTTCTGAGAAACAAAGTTGGGAAACAAAGTTGGAGTTCCGTGAAACCAAGTTGAAGTTCCCAGTCAAAATTCCGGGAAACCAAGTCAGAGTTCCGGGAAACCAAGTTGAAGTTCCCAGTCAAAATTGTGGAGTTCCGGGAAGCCAAGTTGGGAAACCAAGTCGGCGTTCTAAGAAAGCAAGTCATACTTCTGTGAATTACCTTTTTTACTTTTTATTCCTTTGAACAAGCATCCATAAGATTCACCCTGAAACGAAACTGTTACTTGTGATGTTGCAGTGATTTGTTCGATTCCGTTGGAGTGTGTTTCTGTCCGTCAGTTCGTCACACACACGCTTCACAGAGCGCGAGTCGTTCTGAGCCGAAACGATGCAAACAGAATCACAAAAGAAGCTGCAACCAAAGTTAGTCTCTGTGTGTCAGTTCATTCTCCAGCGGCCGTCACAGACGTGTAGCAGAGGTCAGAGGTTACAGATGTGTAGGAGAGGTCAGAGACGTGAGGTCAGAGGTCACAGATGTGTAGAAGTCAGAGACGTGAGGTCAGAGATGTGTAGGAGAGGTCAGAGGTCACAGATGTGTAGAAGTCAGAGACGTGAGGTCAGAGGTCACAGATGTGTAGGAGAAGTCAGAGACGTGAGGTCAGAGGTCACAGATGTCTAGGAGAAGTCAGAGACGTGAGGTCAGAGGTCACAGATGTGTAGGAGAGGTCAGAGACGTGAGGTCAGAGGTCACAGATGTGTAGGAGAGGTCAGAGGTCACAGATGTGTAGAAGTCAGAGACGTGAGGTCAGAGGTGTGAGGTCAGAGGTCACAGATGTGTAGGAGAGGTCAGAGATGTGAGGTCAGAGGTCACAGATGTGTAGAAGTCAGAGACGTGAGGTCAGAGACGTGAGGTCAGAGGTCACAGATGTGTAGGAGAGGTCAGAGACGTGAGGTCAGAGGTCAGCGCGTGTGTTTGTATAAATACCTCCAGCACTGATCTTCAGTCAAATACTACTGTGCACAGTCCTTTACACTCGTTTTTACTTCATTTGTGTTTTTTTAGCTTCATCTTCTGCTTTCATGAACACGTTATGTTTCATCGACGGCGTCTCGTCGTTTTTTTCTGCTTTCCATCAGTCTGGTGGAAACTTACATTTGAAAATATCTTCACATGAACCGTTCTGAGGTTTTCAGCAGGATTTCGTTTATTTATAAACATGAAACTGTTGAAACGGAAGGCGGCAACGTTGATCTATTAATATCATTCATTTCCATTCTGCTTTTGTCTCGCGCCTGTAAAGTTTAATATATGAAATATTTCAGTGCTCTTTAGTTTCATAAACCAAAGATTCATCCGCTCCGTTTCTTCTCAATCATCTTTATCATCTTTACTCAAACACCCACAATATATACCAGGATTATAAATATATATATAAATATATATATAAATGTGTAAAAAAAGTTTTTTATTTTGTGGTTCCCAAAGCAAAAGTCCTCTTGAGGATGAAAACCAAAGATTATTCACTTTCTCTTTGCCTTTCCCTTCATTTTTTTAATGTATAATTCATTGGAAGTTATTGTCACATAAAATTATAGTCACATTCTAGTCTTAATGATCCAGTAACCAGGTTATTGATTTTATGGTGGAATATGAATAATAATTTTCTCACTGCATGAGATGTTCTCAATGTGATTCAGACGATGTGTGTTGAGTTTCTCTAAAGAATGTGTTTTATATCATACAGAAGGGCTACACACACACACACACACACACACACACACACACACACACACACACACACACACACACATCTGTTGTTCCTCCGCAGGTTTCTCTCGACTGAGTTGTCGCTGTTTCACGGGTTTATCGTTCATGATCTCTAGAGTTTCTGTATTTTCCTTTGCTGTTGATGAGTTTGTCATGTTGCTGTAGATTAAATGTTTTTCTCAGACTGTGTATCTGTATGATCTGTTCTTCTGGGTCAAATTAAGCTTAAAAAAAGATAATTTACTGACACGTGCAATGAAAAAAATCATTTTATTAACAAGCTGATGACAAAATTACAGCGACAAAAAGTAACAACAGAATGATATACAGTGAAATTCTCAGTTTTTAAAAGAGTAAATGCATTATGTTATTAAAAGAGCCACGATAAAGGACACAAAACATCAAACTCAGTGAATCTCATAAAACGGCGGCTCATATTTCACCACAGAATCACGAGGAAATAACTTTTCAGGACCATATTCAATATTAAAAATAAAGGTTCTTTTAACAGTAATGATGGTTCATGAAGAACCTTTAACATCCATGAATCTTTCCATTCCACAAAAGTTCTTTAGATTATTACAATGTTTAAATGGTTATTAAAATGTTTTTAAAACGGTTCTTTTAAGAAAGGTGAAAATCCCAAAATTGTTTTTTGGCATCGCTGTGAATAAAAAACATTTTGGAAGCTCTATTTTTAAGAGTGTACAATATTACACCAATGAGACTCGTCCAGAATTATTCATTAGTTGAATCATGTTTAAACATTTGCTAAATCAGGTTTACTGTCAATGGCTTTTTTTGGTATCACGTTAAGGACTCGTTTGTCAATATTAGTTAATGCAATAACTAACAATCAAAAATATATTTTTTAAGCATTTATTAACCTTTGTTAATGTTAGTAATATACAACGGATCATTGGTCTATTAAATAATATTAACAAATGCAACCTTTGATTTTATCGATATATCAGTAAATACTGAAATTATCATTGACTAAAATGAATAAATGCTGTATTAATGAAAGCATTGTTCATTGTTAGTTGATGTTAACTAATGTAAAGTGATACCGATTCTTCTGACTTTAACGCTACTGGACATGTACGACATGTAAACTTTGAGCTCATTATGAAAGTCTATCATTCATGAAGTGGAGAAACAGTTACTGTAAAAACACAATAATCACGTGACTGGGGCCTTTAGGAAGGAAAGAAGGCCTGGAACCGGATCATAGTGGACTCAGGAATGGGATCGGAGTGGACTCAGGAATGGACTAAGGAATGGGATCGGAATGTACTCAGGAATGGGATCGGAATGGGATCGGAGTGGACTCGGGAATGGGATCGGAGTGGACTCAGGAATGGGATCGGAGTGGACTCAGGAATGGGATCGGAATGGACTCAGGAATGGGATCGGAGTGGACTCAGGAATGGGATCGGAGTGGACTCAGGAATGGGATCGGAGTGGACTCAGGAATGGGATCGGAGTGGACTCAGGAATGGGATCGGAGTGGACTCAGGAATGGGATCGGAGTGGACTCAGGAATGGGATCGGAGTGGACTCAGGAATGGGATCGGAGTGGACTCAGGAATGGGATCGGAATGGACTCAGGAATGGGATCGGAGTGGACTCAGGAATGGGATCGGAGTGGACTCAGGAATGGGATCGGAGTGGACTCAGGAATGGGATCGGAATGGACTCAGGAATGGACTCAGGAATGGGATCGGAGTGGACTCAGGAATGGACTCAGGAATGGGATCGGAGTGGACTCAGGAATGGGATCGGAATGGACTCAGGAATGGACTCAGGAATGGGATCGGAGTGGACTCAGGAATGGACTCAGGAATGGGATCGGAGTGGACTCAGGAATGGGCTCAGGAATGGGATCGGAGTCGACTCAGGAATGGGATCGGAGTGGACTCAGGAATGGACTCAGGAATGGGATCGGAGTGGACTCAGGAATGGACTCAGGAATGGGATCGGAATGGACTCAGGAATGGGATCGGAGTGGACTCAGGAATGGGATCGGAGTGGACTCAGGAATGAACTCAGGAATGGACTGTGGCCTGATGAGGGTTTGACGAGGGTTTGACGAGCTTCTAACGAGGCGGCGGCGGCGGGTTAATCTGCTGCATGTGCAGAGAGTCATACGTGTCTTTAGTCATGGAGCTCAGACCCTGAAACAAACACACACTCAGTCAGAAAACACACTTCCGAACAGATCAAACCATATCATGCACTTTATTCTGAGATCTGAGACACGTCTGACCTGATAAACTTGATCCCGACGGCGGTGAGGCTGAGAATCAACACAACACAATCAGTCTTTACTCAAATCACTAGTCAACACAACACACAATCAGTCTTTACTCAAATCACTAGTCAACACAACACACAATCAGTCTTTACTCAAATCACTAATCAACACAACACACTATCAGTCTTTACTCAAATCACTAATCAACACAACACACAATCAGTCTTTACTCAAATCAGTCACACTAATCAACACCAGATCAGAGTAAAACACTCACGTCTCCTCGGGGTTCGATCTCACGATACGTATCGTCAGTCTTCCTCGCCAGAGGCTGAAACACAATCATCATCATCAACATCATCATGATTGTAATCATCATCATCTTCATCATCACCATGTGAATTATAAACAGCAACACTTTATTTTACAGTGTCCTTGTTACACTGTAATCTGATCGACTGCTGGCGGTAGATCCTTTTCCTTTTTAGCACCAAAACTTTGGAACAATCTTCCTAACATTGTTCAGGAAGCAGACACAGTCTTTCAGTTCAAATCTCGACTAAAAACTGTCTCTTTGGCTTAGCATACACATAACACTTTATAGACTTCTATAATTCAATGTTCGGCTGCATAGTTTAGATCAGCCGGAACCGGGAACACTTCCCATAAATCCTGATGTACTCGTTACATCATAAGAAGGATGGCGTCTACGCTAATATTAGTCTCTCTGTTTATCCCGAGGTTTACCGCAGTCCGCCGGATCCAGGCCGTATCCGGATCTGATGAAGGACCAGCGCCTGGACACACACACACACAGACACTCTCTCTCTCTCTCTCTCTCTCTCTCTCTCACACACACACACACACACACACACAGACACTCTCTCTCTCTCTCTCTCACACACACACACACACATACTCCAGATCTGATGAAGGACCTGTGCCTGGACACACACTCTCTCTCTCTCTCTCTCTCTCTCTCACACACACACACACACACACACTCCAGATCTGATGAAGGACCTGCGCCTGGACTCACACACACTCTCTCTCTCTCTCTCTCCCTCTCTCTCACACACACACACACACACACACACACACTCCAGATCTGATGAAGGACCTGCGCCTGGACACACACACTCTCTCTCTCTCTCTCTCTCTCTCTCTCTCTCTCTCTCTCTCTCTCTCTCTCTCTCTCACACACACACACACACTCACACTCCAGATCTGATGAAGGACCTGCGCCTGGACACACACACACACACACACACACACACTCCAGATCTGATGAAGGACCTGCGCCTGGACACGACGACAACGCAGTCCTGAAGTGTCAGATCAAAGTGACTTGACATGACACGTTACATGTAGTTACTATAGTAATAACAGTATATGCATAATTACATATGACCCTAATAAGGCTATAGATGGAGCGTGTAGTTCATTAATGTCACTTAGTACTTACATGTTTAATTTCACTGTAACAAGGACACTAAAATAAAGTGTAACCCAATCAAATAAAGGTTTGATTTTTTCAGGCAAATGTCAATGTTTTTGTGTGATTTCTGGAAACTCTTTCCATCAATATGAAATAAATTGACAAGTGTATTAAAGTATATCAAATCTGCAGCACTTTGAAACTCTGTATTATATTATGTTACATTATTACATTATATTATATTTTTACACTGTTAAATTCAGCGTTTCAGTGGTTTGAATCAGAAGAACGTTGAGTTTTGAGCTTCACTCGCAGGAGCTTCTGTGGTGAACGATGAGCTTCAGCTTCATTATTCTCACGCGCTGCTAATAAACTTCCTTCCTGTTGTGAAGAAGCTCTTACCGTGTAGGTGTCGTCTCCTCTCTTGCGACCCTGTGAAACACACACACACACACTCTTTGATACCAATCTTTCATTTGAAAGTCACGTGTCTAATATCTGTAAAACTGCATTTTTTCATCTTAAAAATATATTTAAATTATGTCATATGCTCTCAATGAAAAATGCGGAACAGTTAGTTCATGCGTTCATGACATCAAGGCTAGATTATTGTAATGCTCTTATGGGTGGTTGCCCTGCACGCTTAATAAACAATTGATGATGAACTCATGATGTCTTCAGCCGGATCCAGCCCGTATCCAGATCAGATGGTGGACCTGGGCCTAGACACGACCACAACGCATGATGTAGTCAGCCAGATTCGGCCCGTATCCAGATCAGATGGTGAACCTGCGCCTAGACACGACCACAACTCATGATGTAGTCAGCCGGATCCGGCCCGTATCCAGATCAGATGGAGGACCTGGGCCTAGACACGACCACAACTCATGATGTAGTCAGCCGGATCCGGGCCGTATCCAGATCAGATGGTGGACCTGCGCCTAGACACGACCACAACGCATGATGTAGTCAGCCGGATCCGGGCCGTATCCAGATCAGATGGTGGACCTGCGCCTAGACACGATCACAACGCATGATGTAGTCAGCCGGATCCGGGCCGTATCCAGATCAGATGGTGGACCTGCGCCTAGACACGACCACAACTCATGATGTAGTCAGCCGGATCCGGGCCGTATCCAGATCAGATGGTGGACCTGCGCCTAGACACGACCACAACTCATGATGTAGTCAGCCGGATCCGGGCCGTATCCAGATCAGATGGTGGACCTGCGCCTAGACACGACCACAACTCATTCCTGAAGTGTCAGCAGAGATTGTGTCATCTAGACTCTCCCCTGTGAAGGCCTCATCGACACGAGAGCATCGCCACTGATCCTCAACAAACTTGATGGAGTTTTGGTTCCTCTGTCGCCTTTGGCTTTTGTCTTGCTTAGTTGAGGACATTTGATTTAATATTCAACAATATTATTGATCTCCCGCATTGACACCATTATATGAGAACTGAGCTGGACAATGACATCAAGGTTTTCTCCAGAGCGGCTATATATATATATATATATAATTGAACTAAATTAATAACTTTTTTTTTTTTTACAACAAAAATGAAACATCACTGAACTTACTTAAGCTGGACTGTGATGCTATTTGCTTCTAGAAACAAACTTTGTTGCATTATTTTCCTGTTATCTCTGTAAAGCTGCTTTGAAACACTCTGTGCTGTAAAAAGCGCTGTAGAAATAAATGTGACTTGACTTGACGTATGATCACAGGCGCTCCATAATGTGATGTGTGACGTCATGTATGTGGTGTGTATCATCACTCACCCCTTCAGCTCTGTGCCTCGGGTCACTGTACACTTCCTTCCCTCTGGGGTTAATCGGCTGGACACATCAAACACTCATTAATATCAGGATCTTTAATATCAGGATCTTTAATATCAGGATCTTTAATATCAGGATCTTTAATATCAGGATCTTTAACATCAGGATCTTTAATATCAGGATCTTTAATATCAGGATCTTTAATATCAGGATCATTAACATCAGGATCTTTAATATCAGGATCTTTAATATCAGGATCTTTAATATCAGGATCTTTAATATCGGGTTGATTGTTCGTCTGATGTGATTCTCACCTGATACGGAGACTCTACGTCTACTTTGCCTCTCTTCTTGACGAACTGAAGGAAGAAACTTCATTAATGTTTTGCTAACATTCCCATGAAGTTATGAAAATATCATTCCTGAATATTCAAAATGTACAGTTTATTAAATGTTTTAAAAATGTTTTTCTTGGTTATGTGAACGTTAAGAAAACATTACATTGTATCATTCTTCAAACATTATGGGAACATTACTTTTGATTGTTCTCTGAAATTTTTTTTAACATTTAAAAAATGTTAGATTAGCGTCAAACTGGAATGTTTTTGAAAAAATACAAGATAACTTTGAAAACGATTTCTGTTAACGTTACTGGACGAAAGTTTGTTCGTAACCTTGAGAACATTCTGAGAATGTTTCCTGTGTGTGTGTGTGTGTGTGTGTGTGTGTGTGTGGCAGTCTCTCACTCGAGCGTGCACGAAGAACGCAGTGATGATGATTCCGTACAGCAGCAGAAGACCGTCCAGAATGTAGCAGTTCTGAGGGTCTTGTATCGATTGTGCTTCTGTGGAACAAACACAATAACAGCAGATTACTGGTGAGACTCTGATGAGCTCAAAGCAAACAAACACACTGCAAAAATGGATCTGGATACGGCCCCGATCCAGCTGACAACAGTAAACCTCGGGATCAACAGAGAGACTAATATTAACGTAGATGCCATTCTTCTTATGATGTAATGAGAACTAATTGTTCCGCATCTGTTATTGAGAGCATATGACGTAATTTAGATATATTATTAAGATGGAAGAATGCGGTTTTACAGATATTAGACACGTGACTTTCAAATGAAAGAGCACACACACACACACACACATACACACACCCAGGTTCCTAACCGACGACGAGGACTTGACAGAGCAGCATCAAGTGTTAGACAGTATTCTAGGTTATTACGTGAGGAAGTTTTTTGTCCAATAATTAGAATCTCTGTTTTTTCAGAATTAAGTAGTAGGAAATGACTAGTCATCCAGTGTTTTATATCAGCTATGCATTCCGTTAATTTTGTGGATTGGTAAGTTTCGTCAGGGCGTGAAGAAATATAGAGCTGAGATTCATCAGCATAACAGTGAAAACTAATGCCACGCTTCCTAATGATATCTCCTAAGGGTAGCATGTACAGAGTGTGTGTGTGTGTGTGTGTGTGTGTGTGTGTGTGTGTGTGTGTGTGTGTGTGTGTGTGTGTGTGTGTGTGTGTGTGTGTGTGTGTGTGTGTGTGTGTGTGAGGGTAGCATGTACAGAGAGTGTGTGTGTGTGTGTGTGTGTGTGTGTGTGTGTGTGTGTGAGGGTAGCATGTACAGAGTGTGTGTGTGTGTGTGTGTGTGTGTGTGTGTGTGTGTGTGTGTGTGTGTGTGTGTGTGTGTGTGTGTGAGGGTAGCATGTACAGAGTGTGTGTGTGTGTGTGTGTGTGTCTATGTGTGTGTGAGTGTGTGTGTGTGTGTGTGTGTGTGTGTGTGTGTGTGTGAGTGTGAGTGTGTGTGTGTGTGAGTGTGAGTGTGTGTGTGTGTGAGTGTGTGTGTGTGTGTGTGTGTGTGTGAGTGTGTGTGTGTGTGTGTGTGTGTGTGTGTGTGTGTGTGTGTGTGAGGGTAGCATATACAGAGTGTGTGTGTGTGTGTGTGTGTGTGTGTGTGTGTGTGTGAGGGTAGCATGTACAGAGTGTGTGTGTGTGTGTGTGTGTGTGTGTGTGTGTGTGTGTGTGAGGGTAGCATGTACAGAGTGTGTGTGTGTGTGTGTCTATGTGTGTGTGTGAGTGTGTGTGTGTGTGTGTGTGTGTGTGTGTGTGAGTGTGAGTGTGTGTGTGTGTGTGTGTGTGTGTGTGTGTGTGTGTGTGTGTGAGTGTGAGTGTGTGTGTGTGTGTGTGTGTGTGTGTGTGTGCGTGTGTTTGTGTTTGTGTGAGAGAGAGAGAGAGAGAGAGTGTGTGTGTGTGTGTGTGTGTGTGTGTGTGAGTGTGAGTGTGTGTGTGTGTGTGTGTGTGAGTGTGTGTGTGTGTGTGTGTGTGTGTGTGTGTGTGTGTGTGTGTGTGTGTGTGTGTGTGTGTGTGTGTGTGTGTGTGTGTGTGTGCTCGCTGTACCACGGCGTTGGACTATTTTCTTTAATCTTCTTTAAGCGCAACGGAGCAACTGTGTCTAAAGTGCTGGAAAAGAGAGAGTCAATAAGTGTAAAAGTAAAAAAATTATCAAAATATATTTTGGGGGAAAT
>JAPDVR010000002.1:69559021-69591521 GCA_026230005.1 Gila orcuttii | reverse complement strand
TGTGTGTTGCTCGCAGTGTGTGTGTTACTCGCAGTGTGTTACAGTGTGTGTTACTCGCAGTGTGTGTTACTCGCAGTGTGTGTGTTACTCGCAGTGTGTGTGTTACTCGCAGTGTGTGTTACTCGCAGTGTGTGTGTTACTCGCAGTGTGTGTGTGTTACTCGCAGTGTGTGTGTTACTCGCAGTGTGTGTGTTACTCGCAGTGTGTTACTCGCAGTGTGTGTGTTACTCGCAGTGTGTGTGTTACTCGCAGTGTGTGTGTTACTCGCAGTGTGTGTGTGTTACTCGCAGTGTGTGTGTTACTCGCAGTGTGTGTGTTACTCGCAGTGTGTTACTCGCAGTGTGTGTGTTACTCGCAGTGTGTGTGTTACTCGCAGTGTGTGTGTTACTCGCAGTGTGTGTGTCACTCGCAGTGTGTCGCGGTTCGACAGTCATTTGTTTATTATCCGGAAAACACTGTAAAAAGCTTTCGAATCTCACTTTACAGTATACACTTCTATAGAAGTCAATATGACTTTATTTAACATCATAAAACTACATTGATAAGGTATTATAATCAATATAGTCAATAATATGTCAATATAATCAATGTTTTCTTCAGTGTGAATTGATCATAAAAAAGTATATATATTTCAATAACCACTGTTAAATTTTTAAATTAAATGTTATAATTCTTAAAAAAATATATTATAAAATGTTACATTCATTGTAAATGAATTGTGGTATTACAGTTACACTAAAGTAAATGAATATTATATTGAGAAACAATAAGACCTGCCAATCAATCAATCAATCTTTAATCAAATTCACTGCATGATTAACCAAATTAATTCAAACTTTGCAGAGAAAAACAACCAAACGCCTCTAATAAACAGAAAGACGTTTTATGAATATGCTCTAGATTCAGCGCTGTATGTTTTAACTCTATTTCTCTGGCATCTCGAGCGATCTTTATTGGTTATGAACTCGAAACATGTTCTTGTATTCTATTATTGTTCTGCGTTATACAAACTCTAGACGGATGTTTTTCCTCTCAGAGTTTGGTTTAGTTTTTCCTCTCAAACTTTTTTTTTGTTTGTGTCTGTCTGACAAAAATTACGCAATTCGTTCAGTTTCATTGAAAATACTTCACTGGGAATCTCCTCTCGGTTTAATTTTTACTCTTTTAATACTTAAGTACAATTTTACATAAAAGTAAAACAAAATGTAAAATTTTACATTTTGACTTTGACACAATAATGTTTTGGAAGATTCTTGTACTTATAATCGAGTCTTTATGAGTAAAAACACTGAAGAACAAACTAAATATCACTTTTGCTTCTTTATTTTATGAGCTTTATTTCTGTTCTCAACATGTGGAACTGAAGAAATGTGTTTTCTTATATTCCTGCAATAAAAATCAACTACACGTATTAAATTAGTTTTAGACTTTAGATATAAAAGTAAATGAAATATGCGCGGCGGTGACGGGTTGGTGAAGCGATCACTGTTAGCGATTAACTTTAAAGAAAAATTATGTTTGATGATTTTTCTTAATATGATCAAACTAGACAGCAACTCAAACACTACAAAGTGTGTAAAAGAAATAGAAAATAGAATGTAATTATTTGTATATATGTTTTGAATATTAATAATGTCTTGATAAAAATATATACTACGGTTCAAAAGTTTGGGGTAAGATTTAAAAAAATAATATTTTATTCATCAACGACGCATAAATCTATTTATAATGTTACAAAAGATTCTATTTCAAATAAATTCTGTTCTTTTGAACTTTCTATTCATCAATGAATCCTGAAAAATAAAATGTATCAGTTTCCACAAAAATATGAAACTGTTTTCAACATTGTTAATAAAAATTATAAATGTTTTGTTTTATTTGAAATAGAATCTTTTGTAAAATTATAAATGTCTTTACTGTCACTTTTGATCAATGAATGCGTCCTTGATGAATAAAAAGATTATTTTTTATTAATAAAATCTAAGTATTAATCTTACCACAAACTTTTTAAGTATCATGTTTTCAACATTGATAATAAATGTTTCTTGAGCATCAAATCATCATATTATACTGATTTCTGAAGGATCATGTGACACTGAAGACTGTAATTAAATTCAGCTTTGATCACAGGAATAAATTACACTTTATTATATATTCACATAGAAAACAGCTGATTTACATTATAATAATATTTCACTGTTTTACTGTATTTTTGATCAAATAAACACAGCTTTGGTGAGCAGAAGAGACTCTTACAGAAACATTATGAAGTCTTAATTAATCCACACGTGTGTGTGTGTGTGTGTGTGTGTGTGTGTGTGTGTGTGTGTGTGTGTGTGACTGAGTTCGCATCTGTCAGGTGTGACACACTAAAGTTCACAGAATAAAGTCTCTAATTCAGCGTTTCATGTTCAGGTTATTGACTCTGACAGTGTGTTCCTTGAAATGATGTTTTTCTGCCAGTATTTCCAGCGTCTCGTCATTCATCACTGAAGTATTAGAGAGAAACTCGATCGCCCACTGATCAAACACTTTCCACAACATCTGCAGAAAAACATCATTTACATTCATTCCTTCAGCAAACACTCATTCACAGAAGAGGACGATCTCCGAGTCACGAACAAACGTTCTTCCAGTGACGTTAATACAACGTTCATTCAGCGTTATCAGGCCTTTAATAAAGTGCTCAAAACATCATTTATTCATCAGTTATGGGACATTTTTCTGAAACATTTCAGTTGGACGTTCGTCTGACGTTTTTTAAATATTGTTACTTGTTTCAGAACGTTCAAAAGTAACATTCTCATAATGATTGAAGAATGATACAATGTTCACATAACCAAGAAAAAAACGTTTTTAAAACATTTAATAAACTGGACATTTTGAAGATTCAGAAATAAAGTTTTCAAAACATATTTTTGTCAGCTGGGAAGCAACTTGTGAATGAAGTTGAATTATGAATTGAAGATTCTTTGAGAATCAAAGTCGATATTGAAGATTCAAGATCTCTGATATAATCTTATATATAATAGTTATGCAGGAATGTTTGAATATAATAAATTGAATAGGAATAGAATAGAAAAAAAGAACTGACACTTGCTATACAACCATATAAAAACTGCATGTTGTGCAGAAATCATCAGATGGAATTAAATTCTGCAACTTCAGTATTTATAGAATGAGTTTCTTTCATCTGAGTTCGTGGAAAAACAACAATAAACGCAGCAATCGCTCAGGAAGTTCATATCGCGAGATATTACAAACACACGAGTGGAAACTGTGAGATTAATCTTCAACATGAAATATCACTCACACGATTCATACACAATGATGCTTTATGGACATGTTTCAGTTTTATAATAAAAGCAGAAGATGTTTGAAGCAGAAGTTTGTTCTGATATTCAACATTTCTGATAAACATAATATTACCAGCCGTTATTAAATTAATAGTCAAACCAAACAGAATCTGCACATTTTTATGATGGTCATTTATACAGCGCTTTAACAATATTGTTTCAAAGCAGTTTTAATAGAGAATTAAAGTAACAGATGTTTGGCTTTATTTGCTTTGCTGGATTATATAAATATCAGTTTGTTCTGTAAATACTGGAAAATTATAATTAACTGAATTTATTAAAATACTTGAAACTTTTTTTTCAATCCTTTTATTTCCCAATATTTTTTAATCTTTGTCAATGTTAGTTATACAGTTGATCATGTTAGATCAGGCCCACAAATAATTTTGATTTTAAAAATGTATTAGTAAATGTTGAGAGTAACATTAACAATGATTAATAAATGCTGTAGAAGTTTATAACTGTAAAGTTTTATCAATCATGTTGATGGTATTTTAATAATTAAATAATTCCTGCTTGATATATCATGTGTTCGAGGCGTACACGAGAAACAGCGATGGATGAAAGACTGGACAGATCACACACACACACACACACACACACACACACACACACACACACACACACACACTGTTACAGATCCAGAGGTTAAAGGTCAAACACGGCATTTCTCTGAGGGTCGTGAGTGTGTGACAGGAGGAAGAGCTGGAGAGTAAATCCTCCAGAGAAACCTTGAGAAAGATGGCGGCCTTCACACACACACACACACACACACACACACACACACACACACACAGCACTGTTACCTGACACAGGTGTCATCGAGAGCAGGACGATGGCGGCGGACACTGGCCTCGACACCATCATGATCCGCCTCGGGTCTCGGGTGAACTGGATCTGTGTGACGGCCCGCAGGTTTCAGACGCTGTCGTGTCGAGTGTGTGAGAGTGTGTGTGAGAGTGTGTGTTCTCTGAAGCTCAAGATCAAGATCTGCTCTCTGACAGGAAGAGGCTCCTCGAGCTCCACCTGTTCTTACAGACTCGTCCCACCAACCACACACACACACACACACACACACACACACACACACACACACACACACACGGCCTACTTACTCTCGACATGAACGACGAGAACACGAGCGTTTAACAGTGAAATCACACCAGACTGAGGAATATGACGGACGGAGAAACTATTAAACTTACATTTTGAATTACTTTTCATTTTCATATCTTAAAGTTTCATTTTAATTTTAGTCAAAGTAGTACTGAAATAAAATGAAATATAGAAAAACTTTAACTTTTACATTTTAGCTAACTTGCCAAGGCAAGGTTTCTTAATTTAATTTAGTTTAACCGATGTACTAAAATAACTAAAACTGAAATAAAATTTTAAAAAACAAAAAGTCAAAATGTCAAAAACACAACAAAGTCACAAAAACCCAGCAAAAACATACAACAATTTTACAAAAAAATGTCCAAATTTACAACAAAATTGGTATGTTTTGCCATTTTCATTCGTTTTAAAAAAGTGTCTATAAAGTTTCTTTTTTTCGTATAAAGAAAGATTTTTATAAAAATGTATTTCACTTTTATAGTTTAGAACATCTAGTTAAACTAAATGAAAATAAGACATCATGTTTACGATTTTTATATTTTATCTTATTTCAGTTAACGATTTTATTGAATAAAAATTAAGTATCAAATCTTTTTTTTGTTTTGTAGATTTACTGAACTAAAATAACTCTGAAACAGAAACGTCACATCTATAAGATCTTTATTTCACTGCACACTGGATTATTACAATCAGACACTTATTAAAAATATACATCAGCATTTGAAAAATAATCACTGAGTAAATAATGTTTGACTGAACGTCTGCGATTTTTAATTTTGATAATAAAATATAGCAAAAATGTAAATATAGTAAAATGAGCCAATGTGCACAAAGCATCTTGTGACATTCATATTTCGTACAACAGAGGTCAGAGGTCAGAGGTCGGGGGTCAGAGGTTGCTGACCAACACCAAATTAAACATGTATGAGTGACACACGTGAATCTTATGAGACCTTCTTAGGATTTCAATAAAAAAAAGTTCCACTGAATTTTGTAATTTTGTAAAAATCTGCAAATATTAAAATTAAAAGCATGTGCAAACTGCAAAAATTATTCTTAAGCATTTTACAAAATGCTTTAAAAAATGAAGATTTCCACATCATGTTCCATTAATGTTCTAGAGAAATGATCATTAGACATGTAATCTCTTTCACACACACACACTCACTCTCACACACACACTACACTGCGCGCGCACACACACACACACACACACACACACACACACTACACTGCACACACACACGCACACACACACACACACTCACTCTCACACACACACTACACTGCGCGCACACACACACACACACACTACACTGCACACACACACGCACACACACACACACACACACACACACACACACACACACACTCACTCTCACACACACACTACACTGCGCGCACACACACACACACACACTACACTGCACACACACACGCACACACACACACTACACTGCGCGCACACACACACACACACACTACACTGCACACACACACGCACACACACACACTACACTGCATACACACACACACACACACACACTACACTGCACACACACACACTAAATTGCACTGCACACACACACACACACACACACTACACTGAATACACACACACACACACTACACTGCACACACACACACTAAACTGCACTGCACACACACACACACACCGCTGAAAGATTCAAACAGCGTCAACCTGAGAGTCATTCATTAATCCGTCTCTTCTGAAACGTTGTAATCCAGTGCAAATTCACCGCGTGTCACTTCCTGTAGAAACACACAGACACACACATTGAGGTCATGTGATCAGATGACATTCAGCACAGTGTCTGTTTCTGACTGATAACAACTGCACATACAAAAATCATCATTTAATGATAATAACAATTATCATTTGGCTACTCGTCTCGTGTTTGTGTGTGAGTGTGTGTGTGTGTGTGTGTGTGTGTGTTAGGGTTACTAATGTTAACAAATAAGAACTATTGCATAAAAATGAAAATGATTAAATCTCAATATCCATTTAGTGAAACACAGGCCTTGATCATGTACTGGATGTTTACAGTATTTCACTCCTTGTGTTGATCATGTTGTTTGAGTGAACTCAAGCCTCCTCTGATCGTGTGTGTGTGTGTGTGTCTGAAGCGCTGGTGTGTAACGCTCTCACACTCACCGGAGTGTTTGCGTGACGGAGCGGCTCTGTAATATTCCTCAGGACTCACAGTCTTCACTCCACCGAAGTAATCGAGAACCCAAACCTGAGAGATGTTGAAGCGGGCGAAGAACCAGCTGTGGTCCGTCGGCCAGTCGATCATCTCAGGGTGTCTGTCGAACAGAGCAGCTTTAGCCACACACACCTCACTGTCCTGCACCTGAAACACACACAACAATAAACGCAGGAAGTCAGACGGGAAGCAGGGATAATCCGACCAGAATGAGAGGAAGAGGAGGAAGAGGAGGAGGAGGAAGAGGACGTAGAGGAGGAGGAGGAAGAGGAGGAGGAGGAAGAGGAGGAGGAAGAGTAGGAGGAGGAGGAAGAGGAGGAAGAGGAAGATGAGGAAGAGGAGGAGGAGAAAGAGGAGGAAGAGGAGGAGGAAGAGGAGGAGGAGAAAGAGGAGGAGGAGAAAGAGGAGGAAGAGGAAGAAGAGGAGGAGGAAGAGGAGAAGGAGGAGGAGGAAGAGGAGGAGAAGAAAGAGGAGGAGGAGGAAGAGGAGAAAGAGGAGGAAGAGGAGGAGGAGAAAGAGAAGGAGGAGAAAGAGGAGGAGGAGAAAGAGGAGGAGGAGGAATAGGAGGAGAAAGAGGAGGAGGAAGAGGAGGAGGAGGAGGAGGAGAAAGAGGAGGAGGAAGAGGAAGAGGGGGAGAAAGAGAAAGAGGAGGAAGAAGAGGAAGAGAAAGAGGAGGAAGAGGAGGAGAAAGAGGAGGAGGAAGAGGAGGAGAAAAAGTCGGAAGAGGAAGAGGAAGAGGAGGAGGAAGAGGAGGAGGAAGAGGTGGAAGAGGAGGAGAAATAGGAAGAGGAGGAGAAAGAGAAAGAAGAGGAAGAGGAGGAAGAAGAGGAGGAGAAAGAGGAGGAGGAAGAGGAGGAGAAAGAGGAGGAGGAAGAGGAGGAGGAGGAAGAAGAGGAGGAGAAAGAGGAGGAGGAAGAGGAGGAGAAAGAGGAAGAGGAAGAGGAGGAGAAAGAGAAAGAGGAGGAAGAGGAGGAAGAAGAGGAGGAGGAGGAGGAGGAGAAAGAGGAGGAGGAAGAGGAAGAGAAAGAGGAGGAGGAAGAGGAAGAAGAGGAGGAGGAAGAAGAGAAGGAGGAGGAAGAAGAGGAGGAGAAATATGAGGAAGAGGAGGAGGAAGAGGAGGAAGAGAGGAGGAAGAGGAGGATGTGGAAGATGAGGAAGAGGAGGAAGAGGATGAGGAAACGGAGGAGGAAGAGAGGAGGAAGAAAAGGAGGAAGTGGAGGAGGAAGAGAGGAGGAAGAGGAGGAAGAGAGGAGGAAAAGGAGGAAGAAGAGGAGGAGGAAAAGGAGGATGTGGAAGATGAGGAAGAGAGGAGGAAGAGGAGGAGGAAGAGGATGAAGAAACGGAGGAGGAAGAGAGGAGGAAGAGGATGAGGAAAAGGAGGAGGAAGAGGTGGAAGAGGAGGATGTGGAAGATAAGGAAGAGGAGGAAGAGAGGAGGAAGAGATGAGGAGGAAGAGATGAGGAAGAGGAGGAGGAGGAAGAGGAGGAGGAAGAGATGAGGAGGAAAAGGAGGAAGAGCAGGAGGAAGAGATGAGGAGGAAGAGGAGGAGAAGGAGGAAGGGGAGGAAGAGGAGGAGGAAGAGATGAGGAGGAAGAGGAGGAGGAGGAATAGGAGAAGGAAGAGGAGGAGGAAGAGATGAGGAGGAGGAAGAGGAGGAGGAAGAGATGAGGAGGAGGAAGAGGAGGAGGAAGAGATGAGGAGGAGGAAGAGGAGGAGGAAGAGATGAGGAGGAAGAGATGAGGAGGAGGAAGAGATGAGGAGGAAGAGGAGGAGGAGGAAGAAGAGGAGGAGGAATAGGAGAAGGAAGAGGAGGAGGAAGAGATGAGGAGGAAGAGATGAGGAGGAAGAGGAGGAGGAGGAATAGGAGAAGGAAGAGGAGGAGGAAGAGATGAGGAGGAGGAAGAGGAGGAGGAAGAGATGAGGAGGAAGAGATGAGGAGGAAGAAGAGGAGGAGGAAGAGCGTGACCTCTGACCTGGATTACGGAGCCTGAGAGGATGATGTGAGCACACAGAGGACTCTGCGGGTCGAAGCCGTGGTTCTTACAGTAGTGTGTCTGAGCCAGAGACACGGAGAGAGACGCCTGCGGATTCACCTGAAACACACACACACACACACACACACACACACACACACACACACACTTCATCAGCACTAGGGGTGGGACGTCCACGATCTACTTTTCAAGCGAATCATAAAGATTGTGATCTTTTAAGTCTTTTAATAATGTTAAAATACAGCAATGACCACTGGATTATTATTTTCTCTTTATTGTTTAAATCTCTAGACATATTTCTGTAATAGATCATTTTCTGTCTAAATAAATAATCTTGGAATTTAAACAATTTGTTTGCATGTGTGATCCTCCTGACATCGGGAGCTCGTCCGGGATACGCTGTGTAGGAATGTTGGTTCGGGAAAGTTACTTTTAAAAGTAATGCATTACAATATTGCGTTACTTCTTAAAAAAGTAACTAATTGTGTTACTTAGTTACTTTTCATGGAAAGTAATGCATTACATTACTTTTGCGTTACTTTTTCTACGAAAAATTGAATGTAATGCTCTTTCACACCAAACGTGACCCGAACAAGCCTCGACTGAAAGACATGCAAACTCACAGTTTAAAAAAACACTTTTCCGCTGTGTAGCCGTTCTGGATTGAAGAAGAATGCAAGAGAAGAAAGTTCAACACTGACTTCAGAATTAATAAAATGAAACGTGATGTTTATCTAAATGGTGGAAGTGGATCATTGAAGGTCAGTAGCAAAGGCATTGGTTAATAAAGTGAGATTAAATACATAAAGTATATTTGTGTAGTTTAATATAAACTAGTGATGCACCGAAATGAGAATTCTGGGCCGAAACCGAAACCGAAAATTTAGGATGCACTTGGCCAAAAACCGAAACTGAAGCCGAAAATGGCTTCTTTTAAAAACTTATACTATATATATATATATATATAGTACAAAACCTAAAATATTTTTAACAATAAATATAAATAATAATACCAAATAATATTATTCTTCAAGTTTTATGTCCCATCAAATAAAATTATTTTTTAACAGTTGTGCAAAAAGATCCACAATTATCTGAATAACTGCACACAAAATCACAGAATGGCAGTGGGCATCTATTCTGCTGCTGCATGCAAACAATTTTTTACTTACATTTTAAATTGCTGTGCAAAACAATGCAAAGCAGCAGTGCAAAAACAGCACTAGAACTTAATCCAAACTCAAACTGTAAACAACATGTAAGCCTATTAGGGGTGGGAGAAAAAATCGATTCTTTGATGCATCGCGATGCGGACGTGGACGATTCTGAATCTGCACGCGCGCTACACGGTTTGGAGCACGAGCTCTTGCTCGCTCGCTGGCGCTGTCACGAAAAACTAGGGTCCTAGAAATGCGTTCCTAGAAGTGGGGTCCTGAAAATGCAGCCTCCGGGACTGCAGACAGATAATATTGCTTCCAGGAGATTTGAACTAATTTGCAGGCATCAGGGAGCCTCTATCAATATGCGGGAGACATCCCTATCAGGCAAACGCGTGATAAGTTACTTAGTTATACTAAGTATAATACTAAATACTAAATAAGATAATACTAAATCTGTTTGTTTTGTACACCCAGCAAGCAACAGACGTTATTTCTCCGTCTGGGTTAACTATAGACCCGATATAGTCCGGCTGTGAGTAACACTTCTAGACAAAATAACTTTGAATTTGGTTACATGTCGTTTTTGCCAAAATAACTTGCGAGATGTATGATATTCCATCATGTAAGCAAAGTCAACAGTGATTACAAGTTTTCATTTCTTTGACGTTATCTAATTGATGACTCGTCTATTCTAGGCTGATGGTTTAGACGTCTATTAAACTTTAAACTAGACGTCTATTAGACATCAGGCTGTGTTGGACGGCTATTAGACGCATTTTAAACGTAAAACTGCTTGCTGGGTATGACTGCTCACATTTATTCTAAAACTACAATAACTATCATGTTTACACAGCGAAAGCTGATTGACCGAGAGCTGTCGGTCAATAAATGCGAAAAACAAAGTAACTAGCATTACTTATTTGAAAAAGTAACTCTGATATTTTTATGTAAATTTAAAAGTAATGCGTTACTTTACTAGTAACTTTTAAAAAGTAATCTGATTACGTAACTCAAGTTACTTGTAATGCGTTACACAACACTGTTGGTGAGTCTGTGATTATTTTTGGTAACGCTCAGCTTTATGAACGAGATAACTCCGGATAGGCAGTGTGTGTGTATTCAATCCTTCGAGGGAACACTGTTTGTTGTTTTGTTAATTATTTTGCCTTTTTTGTTTAAATCCCTAGACATGGTGTCATAAGAGATAGATCATTTTCTGCCTAAATAAATAATCTTGTAATTCAAACAATTCGTTTGCTGATGTGACGATCAGGAACAAGACACGGATGCGTGTCGTTATATTAGATCCATGCCATCAGTCTTCAAGCCTCAAGCAAACCTGATGCTGTGTGTTATTAATGTTACAGAAGATCACTCACTGCTCTTGACTGAATAAATTTAGAACTTTATAAGAATCAATATTAAATTGTTTTAAAGTTTAAGTCCGGGGTTTAATGACTATTTTGACAACTGATAGTTTAATGCAATACTGTGTTTTAAATTGTGCAAATAGAGGCTTGTTCCAGTCTGGATATTCTTAACAGTACATCTCATAACTGGGAAGATCATGATTGTGTTATAAGATCGTGATATGATGTTTTGCAGTGTGTGTGTGTGTGTGTTGATGTTTTTGACTTCATGAGTTCTGCTGAATGCTGATAAACTCTCGCTGACTCACACTGACACACATAAAGCCTCACGAGCACTAGATGTTTATGCAGTTTCTCACTACAGATCAAGTTCATTTTTAAGACCATTTTTACCATCATTCTGTGCAGTTTAATGTGTCACTCTCTACAGGATAAACCAGTGTGTTTTATGCATTGCTCAGTCAAAGCTCTATTTTGCTTTCATAACAGTCTTCTTCTTTCAGACTAGTGGAAAGAAAACATCCAAAACACATTTAAGTGTTTATATTAGTGCACTTTATCTATTTGCATCTATAGATTTGTCGTAAATCTCCACTTCTGCAACTTTTCACACAAACTTTCCAGTTCTATTTATATATTCTGAATCTGCCCTGATGTTTAGGCTAAAACAAGGCAACATTTGGGCTGACAGTGAAAGTTTAATAGACGTCTAAACCATCACCCAAGAATAGACTAGTCATCAATTATATTAGATAACAAAGAAATGAAATGAGTGAATGAAACCAAACACCTAATCACTGCTGACTTTGCTGGTACTTCCCACAGTTAGAGTTACTATAGTAAAACCACGATAAATGATGGTAAGGGTGCTGTAACTATATTCGAGTCATGTGTGAGATGTGTCAGCGGTTTCTGCTCACACTGATGACCGTGTACCTGCAGGTCCTGCACGGAGATCTCCATGTGGGTCAGGTACATGTACGGGGTCCCGGTTCCGTTGCCCACGGGCCCGTCGCTGATGGAGAACGCGTTGGAGAACGGCTGTCCCTTCACGGGATCATGAGTGGAGATCGTTGCCATCGAAGCCCAGTCACACTTGTGGACCACGAACCGAGCCATCCGAGCCACCTCCTCATGCGGAGGAACCGACACCGAATCACAATAACGAGCGCAAGCGAGCGCCAGAAACACCGCGAGCAACGCGCGACACATGACTGACCGCTGCGACACAACACCAGGATTATATGACCACAGAGTCACTGTAAACACCAATGATTCATATGACCACAGAGTCACTGTAAACACCAATGATTCATATGACCACAGAGTCACTGTAAACACCAATGATTCATATGACCACCGAGTCACTGTAAACACCAATGATTCATATGACCACAGAGTCACTGTAAACTCTGAACACTAATGATTTATTTTACCAAAGAGTCACTGTGTGAGCATCGAACACAAATGATTCATATGATTACAGAGTCACTGACAGAACGGAGTTGATTCATATGACCACAGACTCACTGTTAACACTGAACATTAATGATTTATTTTACCAAAGAGTCAATGTGTGAACATCGAACACAAATGATTCATATGATTACAGAGTCACTGATCACAAACACAGACCACGATTCATTTGATTATACAAGTGAGCTCTACAACAAATGATCACATGATCAAAACAGTCATGTGAACACAACACGTGCTAGAACATGAATTATGAAAGCTGTGATGAAAGCATCGCGATTCTCTTGCTGCACCCTGATCAAACTTTTAACCTCCTATTCATATTTTAGCAATATATCTCACTAAAACTAATCAATGTTAAAGCATAAAGGCATTATAGAACATCATGAAAAATGATATAGCCTACAAATAAAATTTTCCCTTTAGTCTTGACTTGAAAACTAAAATAAAACAGAAATGATTATTATTATAATAAATTATTATCAAAAATGTTATATCACAACACATGCATGATACCAAATGCATGTAATCAATATTGTCATAATTCAGATATTATTATATAAACAAGCTTATTATAAGCAAAAAGCTTTTTTAAATGACTGCATTCTACATTTATTTAACTTAAGGTTTAAAAAGTGTTATTAAGTTTTAAAAATGCGCTCATAAAAACTCCCTCTAATTAATCGTCTAAAATATAATGAATTCAAACAGCTGATTGGCCAGCAGTCTTTAATTGGCACAGGTGAATTTCAATGAATGCAATTAAGCTCCAGTATATATAAAAGACAAAACTCTCAGATATGAGTTAAACAGCTTTAGCGCTTCTACCTTGTTTGTGTTAAACTGGTAAGTTTATGTTGCGTTAGTGTTTGTGTTGAATCAGTTTTTATTTGTTAAGGAAACTTCACTTAATTGTGACATGATTAGTGAAAATCTGTGTGATTCTTCCGTTACTCCACTTTGTTTTAGATCCGCATTGTTCAGATAAATCGATCAGCTCACTCGCACTTTGCTTATTGTCATTCAGTTTATAATCGACTTTACTCCTTCGCATACTTGTAAGTCTTCAGTACTCGACCAGAGTGAGTTTAGTTGAGTTCAGATTAACCGATGGTTTCTCTTCCAGATCTGCTCATCATGTCTGGCCGCGGTAAGAAGCTCGTAACCGCAGCGAAACCCAAGACGCCCGTGTCGCGCTCCTCGCGCGCGGGGCTCCAGTTCCCGGTGGGCCGCATCGCGCGTCTCCTGCGGAAGGGAAACTACGCGTCGCGCATCGGCTCCGGAGCGTCGGTGTATCTGGCCGCGGTCATCGAGTACCTGTGCGCGGAGGTGCTGGAGCTCGCGGGCAACGCGTGCCGCGACAACAAGAAGGCCCGCATCGCGCCGCGTCACATCCAGCTAGCGGTGCGCAACGACGAGGAGCTGAACACGCTGCTGGGCGGAGTCACGATCTCTGAGGGAGGAGTTCTGCCCAACATCCAGGCCCAACTACTGCCCAAGAAGACCAAAGCAGCCCGAGACCCGGACACCAGCAAACAGGGCCAGTCCCAGGACTTCTGACTGTTAGGACTCCAATGTTTTTAGCACTATAATCTCAACGGTATTAATAAAATGTGTTTCTTCTACATTGTCTGGGTTTTTTTTACAAAAAAAGGAAGGGGGAAAAACAGACATATCAAGGAACAGATACGTAATAACAGCAGTGCTCAACTTCATGTAATACAGGGAGAGGAAAAAGACCTATACATCTAAATTTGTATTCAGATAAGATATCCATTTTTTTTTTCCCCAATATGCTTCACATTTACTCCTGGCATGTCTTGGAGAGAGTCAAATGTTACATAACATAAATTTCCTCTATTTCAATCCATTCAGCAATTGTCAGGGATTCTTTACTCAGCCATTTCCTAGTTATTATTTTCTTGCTACCTGCTAAAAGTAGGCCTATATGTAATCAATATATCTGCCTTTCTCAGCCCTGTTGGTAGATTTCCTAAATAATAACGCTGAAATTAAACTAAATCTCTGAGCCGATTATTGACTTAATTGCCGTCACCACCTCTACCCAATACAAAGAAATAATAGGACACTCCCAAAAGATATGAAAATGACCAGCCGACATATTACCACACATTCTCTAACACTGACCATGTTCAGGATTATTGCGCTGACTTTTTTATATCGGGGGTTATAAGAATCTTAAAGTGTTTTTCCAAGTGAATTCCCTCCACAGACCTGAGCTAGACTGTGTTCTGCATATGTTCAACCAGTCATCCCCGCTTATCTTTATGTTAGCTGCTTTTTCCCACCTCATTTTTACATACATTGTTGAGCGTCCCCTGTCCAACTGTAAATATGAATAACTTTGAAATCAGTTTTCTGCTAGTATTACCCTTATATGCGTCGATGAATATTCTAATCAGGTCTGTTCCCTTCTCTCCAGTAGTTTTAATATGTTTGTCAAAGTGGTGTCTCAATTGAAGGTATCTGAAGAAATCTTCCTTCCCTAAATAGTTTGTATCTATGAGTTTTTTAAAGGTATCCAAACCGTCAGTGGAGGATATCATACAGTACGAAGTGATACCTGAATTAGTCCATTGCTTGAATCTACTGTCCAGACCAGCTGGTGCAAATTCTGTATCATATTCCACCCAACGTAATATTTCTTTCAAATTCCTGTACCCAGTATAGATTGAAGAGGTATGCTTATTTGACTTTGCTCTAAGTCCCTCCATTTGGCATCCAGAGAACGTAACTGTGCTTCTCTATAATAATCTCCCAAGCACGGTACAGCCATACCACCTTTGTCCTTGGGGAGTTGTAATGTTTGAAATCTAATCCTTGGTTTTTGTTTTCCCCAAATAAACGATGAGATAATTCTATTACATTCACTGAATCGTTTGAGAGGCACTTCTACAGGCAATGATTGAAAAAGAAAAAGCAGCCAGGGTAGTATATTCATCTTTATAGCGTCTATTCGGTTATGCATGTTCATTGGTAGTAACGACCAACGGTTTAAGTCTGCTTTAATATCAGCTGTTATAGAAATGTAATTGTGGGTATAAATGGCAGAGACCTCTTTAGGTATGTGTACCCCTAAATATTTAATTGTATTACCTTTCCATTTAAATTGACAGATTTTATAAATGTATTTGAAAGTAAGCGTTTGAGTTTTATGCAGATTTAATTTATAGCCGGAATATGAACCAAATTCTTTAAGAAGAGATAATAATTTGGGCAAACTGGCATCAGGACTGGTAAGTGTCACGAGTATGTCGTCCGCATATGCACATATCTTATATTGTGTGTCTCCTATCAATACCCCCGTTATATCCTTATCATCTCTGATTGCCTGTGCCAGAGGCTCTATGAAGAGGGTGAATAGAGTACCAAAGCGAATGGAAAACCAAAGCGCTTAAGGACTAAATATAAATATTCCCATCGGACAGAGTCAAAAGCCTTTTCAGCGTCAAGACTTATAACCATGGATTCGTTAAAACGTCAATCCGTTTTGTTTTTACCCATTTTAGGAATCACTGAGATTACTGCTTGTCTCCAGGACAGTCTCGCCACCTCCAAGAACATAGTTAAAGCAAACCTTGAGCATTGGTGTTATTGTTTCCCTGAGGATTTTATACCATTCAGATGGGTACCCATCGGCACCTGGCATTTTATTTGCTTTCAATCTTGATATTGCCTTGTTTATTTCATTGTCTGTTATCTCCTGGGTTATTATTTTATTTTGCTCTGTCCCTAAAGATGGTAAATCCAAAGATGTTAGAAAGGATGACATGACAGCTGACTCTGTTGTCCGAGGCTGAGCATATAATTTTGTGTAGTACGTTTCAAAGGCATTTTGTATGTCTTCCAAATTATGGTACATCTCATTGGTTCTGGGGTCCTTCACTTTATGTATAGATCTCTCGGCCTGTTGTTTTCGTTTTCTCCATGCAAGTAGTTTCTTAGATTTTGGGCCATTTTCATAGAAATTTTGTTTAATTAGTTTAGCTCTCTTCTCTACTTGGTTTTCATATAGGTCATTTAAGGTTTGTTTACTCTTCATTATGTCTTTTTTTTAAGGCATTAATGCATCAGGTTTCTAAATCCTGGGCTTGAAATACTTAAATTGGTGGTATAATGCCCCTTTTTACAACGTGTAAAATAAGTCTCTGATGTCCCCAGAGTGTGTGAGGTTTTAGCTCAAAATACCCCACAGATCATTTTTACAGTATGTTAAAATTGTTCCTTTTTGAGGGTCAGTAAAAAATGCGTCGTTTTGTGTGTCCCTTTAAATGCAAATGAGCTGCTGCTCCGGGCACAGAGGGCGGAGCTTCAAGAGTTCACGTGTTAGCAGCTCCAATTACCTCTAAACCGTTCTGTCTGATGTTTAAACTGGAGTCGGACAAAGATGGAGAGAAGAGTGACATGTAGAGCAACACAACATTTCTGAATGGTTTGTTGATGAATTTATGTTGCTGATGTGGAGTTAACTATCTACAATTAGAATGTCAAGTCACCTTCATTTATATACCACTTTTAACAATATAGATAGTTTCAAAGCAGCTTTAATGTGATGATAGAAAATTAAAGTAAGAGATTGTTTTGTAAAGTTATTGTATAGCCTACAGGAAAAGGATCTACCGCCAGCAGATTTAGATATTCTAGGTATTATCAAATGGCCGGAGTTTTGAGATCGCAATAGACGTGACGGACTATAATGCGTTAAGAGCTCGCTCAAGTACGGCGGAGCTAAATCATTTAGTGCTTTGTAAGTAATCAGCAATATTTTAAAATGTATACGATGTTTAATAGGGAGCCAATGCAGTGTTGACAGAACCGGGCTAATATGGTCATACTTCCTGGTTCTGGTAAGAACTGGAGCGGCTGCGTTTTGGACCAGCTGTAGTTTGTTTATTAAGCGTGCAGGGCAACCACCCATAATAGCATTACAATAATCTAGCCTTGATGTCATGAACTAATTGTTCTGCATTTGTCATTGAAAGCATATGATGTTTTAAACTCTGCAACAGTTCCTTAAACTGAATTGTTTCAACATTGAACTATTGTCTTTAAACTTGGATATAAAGCAGCTCTAAAGACAGTGTCATTTCAGAAATTCAGTTCAATGTGGACTCCGTTTCAAAGTTTAATTATGAACAAAATTCAGATTCTGCTGTAAAGCAATAGTGTCATTATTCAGATCAATTCAGTGTTGATTCATTTCAAATAACTGCTACTTGTAAAGTTCTATTAAACAACTTTTGTGCAGCTGCTTTATACCTGAAATGAAATTGTTCATAACTGAAATTTGCAACATTGACATACTGAATCAACACTGATCTGAATTATGACTCGAATTCAGATTCAATAGACAATTCAAGACAATAGTTTAATATTTGAAGTGCTCAATTGATTCTGTTTGTTACTGTGAAGCTGTTATGAATCAGTCTGTTCTGTATAAAGTGCTGTAACTCAGTCTCAGATGAGATCAAAACTATCTTTGTTTCATGTCTGTGGTTTGCAGGTCTGATTTCACTGACCTTATGAAACCTTCAAAAGAACATGTGTGTGTGTTGAACTTCTGTTGCACTCGTCTCTGATCTACACTAGTCTAGTTATTTCAGTTTTGTCTGCTCATATTGTTTATACCTGTATTGGTAATTTGCTTGTGATGTTCTTCATTTGTATTCAAGCATCTGCTGAATCAGTAGTTCAAGATGTTTGAAAATAAACAGAAAACAAGACGAGTTTTGCTGTTTAAACTTTATTTGAGCTCTGACTGCTGCATAAAAACACCTCAAAGCACAATAACATCCGGTTTGATTCAGGAAATGCAGAAGTTGATCAGATGTGTCAGATGACGAGTGATTGACAGCTGGTGTTGCCACAGCGACAGCTCACCTCATGATCCGGGTCACTGCCCGGTGTGTACGAGTAGTTCCAGGTCAGTTCAGTTCCAGCTTTAACTGACCTGAGAAATAAAACAAACACGGTCACGTTTCTTTCCATGCGTCTACTGTCCTTGCGCTGAATTTGATGAAGTTTGCATCATTGATTCAGTTATTTTACTTTTTATCATTGTGAAGACGCTTTCTGTTGTATAAAGCGCTGTAGAAATGACGACTCGAATGATGCTGAACGTAATAATCTCAAGCATGACTGATGATTGTCACCTGTTAGTGAAGAAGGCGATGAGAGGGAATTGTGGGTGGTGTGTGTCGACGAAGACGTTCTGGATGAAGAGGTTGGGCTCACAGCTGTGCTGCAGGGAAACAACTCAATGTCAATCATTCCACCTGTCGTATTATTACACACTCATCACTTCTCAAGCTGCGTCAGCAAGAACATACTCAAATATGACTGATTAAATATGCGGCCTATCACTGATACTTTAATTAATGTATGGAAGCCCATTTCAGCCACATAAGAAATCATGCATTTGTAAATCATAATAATGACAAGTCAAAATTATGACAGTAGAAATTATGACTAAATTAAACTGACTAAAAAATCCAAATGATGGCAAAAAACAACATAATTATGGCATAAAAAGTTGAAATTATGACAATTAAATTATAACAAAATTATTACTAAAAAGTCAGAATTGACAAAAAATGACAAAAAGTTGAAATGATGACAAACTAAGAAATTATGAGTCGAAATTATGACTAACTAAAATTTGACAAAGTCAAAATAGTGACAAATTATTATCACATAAAAAGCAATTATGACAAGTTGAATTTATGACTAAATTCAATTGTGACAAAGTCAACATGACAAAAATGTGAAATTATGAAACTATGACTAAATTAAATTGTGAGTAAATTAAATTATGATAAAGTCAAATTGACGACAAACAATAAAAGTTATCACATAAAAAATCATGTCATAAAATGTCAAAATTATGGCAATAAAAATCAATATTATGACAAAATAAAAATTATTACAAAGTGAATTTCAACTTTTCATCTCATAATTTGGATTTTTGCATCTCATAATGAAACGGTTCTTCTCTGTCATAATGAGGAGCTGGAGACGTACGTTGATGAATCGGGCCACGTTTCCTTCTTTAGAGGCGTCCAGGTAATAGGCTTTGTCCTGATGCTTGTGTGACGTGATCTCAGCGCTGTCGGTGTGTCCATTCGATTCGGGGAGCGTTAATCTGGGCTTCTTCCTCGAGACCTCATGCTCTACACACACACACACACACACACACACACACACACACCGTCCCGAAGCCGCTCTGAATGCAGGGCATGTGTTGAACGAGCTCGTACTGTACCTGTCTCACTGCCATCCAGTGACGACACGCTCCGCTCCTGCTCCTGAAACAGGGAAGCATTTACACTGATGGCAGTTCATTGGATTGAAGAAACACATATTAAGGCATTAAGGTGGTGTATCGTATCTATCAGACCGTTACCATTTTGTGTATTTAAATGAGGAAAAATCTAAGATAATGTTAGTAAATTATGGAGTGCCGCAAGGATCTGTGTTAGGCCCGCTGCTATTTTCAATATATATGCTGCCACTTGGTAATATTATAAGAAAACATGGAAAAAGTTAAAAGCAGAGGAAAGCAGCTGAAGAACACCGCTTATGGGATGTACGATCAGTTCCCCAAACAAATTCAAGACCGCAGACGAAAACTAGTGCCGATGATGAGGCGTTCCCGTGAAGAAGGAAAGCGAGCTACATTATCGGTAGACAAACTCTATGTGGATGGAACACTCTACCGCGATCCAAACATCACTACGTGGCTGTAGCCTATAACTAAATTGTCTTTTTTTTTTTTTTTTATCTCAACACTGACTGTTCCATAATTCCATTCTTTATAGCCAAACTGCCATAATCTGTTACATATTTCATTTATCACCCCAACAGCTACTACTGAAACCTTGATTATAGACCCTGATGTCTCTTCCTATTTAATTATTCACTGTTTTTTTTTTGTACATGTGTCCTGTCTATTTATGTGCAGAGCAGCGTTTATATTTGTGTCATGTCTATTTATGTTTTGTGTCTGTTTAAACAACTCAACTAGTCAGCCAGCACGGGAACCCCCCTTCCCCCTCCCCCTTCCCCCTCCCCCTACATATCATGGGTACCTATTTTTATATTCATACCGAACCATACAAACACTTAAACTGATAACATGGAATGTACGTGGCTTTCACACCACCCCTAAGAAAATTAAAGTAATCAACCACCTCGTTAAATTAGGGGCAGATATTTGTTTCCTACAAGAAACACACTTAGCGGATACAGAACTACAACATCTCCATTTCAAACAATTTAACAAAATATTTTCATCCACATTTAATAGCAAGCAAAGAGGCGTTTCTATCTTGATAAATAAAAACATCAGCTTCACTCTTAATTCCTCAATTTCCGACCCAGAAGGGAGATTTATTATCATCAATATATCTATTAATCATTTATCTTTTACACTAGCAAACATTAACGCTCCAAACAATGATGACCCAATTTTTTTTCATAATCTCTTCTCTCTGTTGTATAATTCCACAAATCTCATAGTAGCCGGAGATTTCAATACTCTTCTCAACCCATCATTTGACCGCACACACAACCACAGTAACACACGAACATGTCATTCATCAGAAGTAATTAAACAATACATGACGGATTATGGCCTTAGCGACAGCTGGAGAGCAAGGAATCCACTGTTAAGAGAATATTCCTATGCATCTTCCGCCCACCGTTCTTCCTCTAGAATTGATTTTTTTTTCTGATTAGCAACCCCCTAATTCAACAAATATCAGAAAATACTATCCATTCAATTATTATGAGCGACCATGCCCCTGTATCTTTAACATTAAACATCCCAGCACAGAAAAAAAACCTCTACAAGATGGCGCTTCAACACCTCTCTCCTAGAGGACCCCAAGTTTATCACTCTTATAAAAAGAGAGTGGGCATCCTTTCTGGAGCTGAACGACTCTCCAGAAATCTCACCATCAACACTTTGGGAATCGGGCAAAGCAGTCATGAGAGGCATAATTATATCATATTCATCACACAAGAAAAAACAGCAACAACAATTGGAAAACACTCTTGAGCAAAAAATTAAACTGCTTAGCAATCCACAGGCTACCGCCCCATCTGAAGAAGCACGAACTGAACTCAAGCAACTTAAGACTCAATTGGATAGTATTATAAACAAAAAAACACAGTTCTATATACAACAACTTAAATATGATCAGTTTCACCTCAGCAATAAAGCTGGTAAGTATCTGGCAAACATGTTACAATATAAAAAAGACAAATCACTCATCCCATCCATTTTGAACACTTTAGGTAAAACCACGCAGGACCCTCAGGAAATCAATAATACCTTTCGCCAATTCTATAGCTCTTTATACACTACCGGCACCCAACCTCTACAATCTGAAATTAACTCTTTTCTTAACAATCTGGACCTTCCCTCATTAGCCACAGACCAATCAAATTTTTTAGAAAAACTCATTACCCCTGAAGAACTCATTAAAGCCTTACAAAGCATGCAAAACAATAAATCACCTGGACCTGATGGATTACCGGCAGAATTTTATAAACACTTTTGGGACATCTTATCACCAACCTTCAACAAATTACTCACAGAAATCCAAACCACATGTACCATTCCCACATATATGAATACAGCACTCATTACTGTTTTTCTGAAACCCAACAAGGACCCAACACATCCCTCTAGTTACCGCCCACTATCATTAATCAACACTGATTTGAAAATTATTACAAAGACTCTAGCAACCAGGATTGAAACAGTTATGCATTCACTAATCCATCCAGACCAGACAGGCTTCATCAAAAACAGAAATGCAACAGACAATATCCGCAGACTTTTCAATCTTATCAGTATTGCACAAGGACAGCCACAAAAAACTATAGTTGTATCACTAGACACAGAAAAAGCATTCGACAAGGTCAACTGGACATTCTTATTCACCACCCTCCGTAAATTTGGTTTTGGAGAGTTGTTCATCCAATGGATAACAACACTATACACTTCTCCAAGGGCCACAGTCGTCACAAATGGGATCACTTCACCAAGTTTCACTCTACACCAAGGAACCAGACAGGGATGCCCACTCTCTCCATCTCTCTTTGCCATTTTCATTGAACCACTTGCAGCAGCAATACGCCAAAACAACAAAATTAAAGGAATCCAAGTCAACAATTCTCAACACAAAATTAGTCTATATGCAGATGATTTATTATTATACCTACAAACTCCATCCCAATCGCTCAAAGCAGCGCTCAATGTCATCAACAAATTCTCAAAAATCTCTCACTACACAATCAACTGGAACAAATCAACTATACTTCCGTTATCAGGAGACGATGTGGACTCTGCAGTTCACAACCCTTCCCTTCCCCTCAACACGGGTAACATCAAGTACTTAGGTATATCAATTTCCCCCAGGCTGTCAGAGCTATACAACCTCAATTATGCCCCACTCCTCAAGAAAATAGAAGATGATTATAAACGATGGAACAAGCTCCCACTTACACTTATAGGCCGTATCGCAACAATCAAAATGAAAACACTTCCCCAGATCAATTATCTATTTTCAATGATTCCAATTACCCCGACGGACTATTGGTTCAAAAAACTAGATTCCCTTACCACCCACTTCTATTGGAAAAATAAAAAAGCAAGGATAGCACTTACAACACTTCAAAACACAAAACACTTAGGAGGCCTGGAAGCACCAAATTTCATGCACTATTATCTGGGGAACCAATTGCAGTATCTATATAAATGGACTCAACAACAGACACATTCCAACCCATGGCTTGATCTTGAGCAATACTTGTGCTCCCCCAATTCAATCGCAGACCTCCCCTTTTTACCACAGTCAATCAAAAAACTGGACTTCTATCATAACATCACAATAGCAACAACTCTGGCAGCCTGGTGGAAAACCAACAAAATCACCAAATCACCCCCAGCACCATGTAGGTATACCCCCATCTGGCACAACCCTGACTTTCGTCTTCACAATGAACCGATTTATTTCCCCAAATGGCAACAAAATGGCATCACCCACCTTCACCACGTATTTGAAAATCACAAATTTATGCCTTTCACCTCAATTATTCAGAAATTCGGGATCGGGAGAGATCAATTTCTCCACTATCAACAGCTTAAATTTTTAATTCAAAATAAACTAACTTTACCTAATACCCTACAGCCTTCTAAAATCAGTGAACAGTTATTAGAAATAGCCAACCACCCAAGAAAACTTATATCCAAACTCTATAGCTTCATCGCTACATCTAATCCCACAATAACCCTGCCAAAGGCGAAGTGGGAAAGCGATCTCACGCTACATCCCGACTCGGATTTCTGGACACAGATCTGCAGAAATACCTTCACTATGACCACCAACACCAATTTACAACTCATACAATATAAAACTATCCACAGAACCCACATCACTCAAAGCAAAGTATTCAAAATGGGATTATCTGACACAGACATCTGCTCACAGTGCACCTCTGGGAGCACAGACACCTATTTTCACGCCACCTGGCTTTGCCAGCCTGTTCACTCTCTCTGGACCACATTAACCAATACACTATCCTCGATCCTGGGCTGCAGAGTCCCACTATCTGCTGCACTCTGTCTCCTAGGAGATACTTCAGATAGCTCTATCCCTTCCAAATACAAAACCCCAGACCTTGTTTCTCTAGGCGTCGCTAAAAAAATTATCTTTCAAAACTGGAAATCGAAATCATCTTGCCATTTCACCCATTGGACTAACTTAATTACAGACTTTATTTTGACAGAAGAAAACATAGCTCATAAAAAGAACAATATATCCTGGAATCCTCTCATAACTTTTTTACAAATTCAACAGTTAATGTAAACCACGTGCTTTCCCTTTTACCCCCTCCACCCCCTCAATTATCCCTACCCTTTCAATCACTTCCACACACCCCCCCCTACCTCACCCTCCCCCTCCCCCCCCCCCCCTTTGTATATGTACATTTCTGAAATACATAACTTAGACAGTTTCCTCTGATAACAGATCACTCTATATTGTAATATGGATTAAAATCTTCACCTTTTTTCACCTTTGTTGCCATTGGCTTTTGGCTTTAAATTTAACATTTAATTTAATATTCAACAATATTATTGATCTCCTGCATTGACACCATTATATAAGAACTGAACTGAGCTGGACGATGACATCACGGTTTACTCCAGAGCGGCTATATATATATATATAAATAAATGAACTAAATTAATAACTTTTTTTTATAACAAAAATGAACCATCTCTGAACTTACTTAAGCTGGACTGTTGGATGCTATTTTCTTCTAGAAACAAACTTTGTTGCATTATTTTCCTGTTATCTCTGTAATAAAGCTGCTTTGATCAGATTTGATCTCAACTTTGATCAGATTTGAACAATCTGTATTGTAAAAAGCGCTGTAGAAATAAATGTGACTTAAAGCTGCTTTGAAATGATGTGTATTGTGAAAAGCGCTATACAAATAAACGTGAATTGAATTAAACACGTGTGATCTGATCGACACTGACCGGGATCTGATCGACACTGACCGGGATCTGATCGACACTGACCGGGATCTGATCGACACTGACCGGGATCTGATCGACACTGACCGGGATCTGATCGACACTGACCGGGATCTGATCGGCACTGACCGGGATCTGATCGGCACTGACCGGGATCTGATCGACACTGACCGGGATCTGATCGACACTGACCGGGATCTGATCGACACTGACCGGGATCTGATCGACACTGACCGGGATCTGATCGACACTGACCGGGATCTGATCGACACTGACCGGGATCTGATCGACACTGACCGGGATCTGATCGACACTGACCGGGATCTGATCGACACTGACCGGGATCTGATCGACACTGACCGGGATCTGATCGACACTGACCGGGATCTGATCGACACTGACCGGGATCTGATCGACACTGACCGGGATCTGATCGACACTGACCGGGATCTGATCGACACTGACCGGGATCTGATCGACACTGACCGGGATCTGATCGACACTGACCGGTATCTGATCGACACTGACCGGGATCTGATCGACACTGACCGGGATCTGATCGACACTGACCGGGATCTGATCGACACTGACCGGGATCTGATCGACACTGACCGGGATCTGATCGACACTGACCGGGATCTGATCGACACTGACCGGGATCTGATCGGCACTGACCGGGATCTGATCGGCACTGACCGGGATCTGATCGACACTGACTGGGATCTGATCGACACTGACTGGGATCTGATCGACACTGACCGGGATCTGATCGACACTGACTGGGATCTGATCGACACTGACTGGGATCTGATCAACACTGACCGGGATCTGATCAACACTGACCGGGATCTGATCGACACTGACCGGGATCTGATCGACACTGACCGGGATCTGATCGACACTGACTGGGATCTGATCGACACTGACTGGGATCTGATCGACACTGACCGGGATCTGATCGACACTGACTGGGATCTGATCAACACTGACTGGGATCTGATCGACACTGACCGGGATCTGATCGACACTGACCGGGATCTGATCGACACTGACTGGGATCTGATCGACACTGACCGGTATCTGATCGACACGGACCGGGATCTGATCGACACTGACCGGGATCTGATCGGCACTGACCGGGATCTGATCGACACTGACCGGGATCTGATCAACACTGACCGGGATCTGATCGACACTGACTGGGATCTGATCGACACTGACCGGGATCTGATCGACACTGACTGGGATCTGATCGACACTGACTGGGATCTGATCGACACTGACCGGGATCTGATCGGAACTGACTAGGATCTGATCGGCGGGTCTCTGGATCACCGGGACATGCAGTGGCGGAGAGCAGTCCAGCGTCTCCTTCGGGCCCGAGGGAAGAGTCCACTCCTCCACCACCTCCACCTCATCATCAGACACGGGCGGCTCTCGGCTGAGATCCGGCGGCTCCTCGGTGCTCGACTCCAGTCGGAGAACCACACCTGGACAACACACACCGCATCAACACACACGCTAATGAGAATAACAAACTGATGCTCATTAGCACTGATATACAGTAGTCAACATTTGAAGTGGATCAAAAAAGTTCATCAAAGTTATCTTGAGACAAGAACGCGTATTGTTCAAAATTCATGTATAACTTTGATGAAAGGTTTTGATCCACTTCAAATGTTGACTACTGTACTACAAACGTTTTTATTGACATCAATTAGATTTTAGTTAAAATTTTAGGTGAGCATAACTGTCATTTTTATTAGTCGTCTTAATGTCTGTTTATTGTTTATAGTTGTTTAAATAAATCAACAAATTTTTTTTATATATTTTTTTATTTTTAGCACTTCAACTTATTACTTTAAAAAAAAGTATAGTTAGAGTTTTAGTTATTACCGTGGTGCGTGTGTGTGTGCGCGCATGTGTGTGTGTGTGTGTGTGCGCGTGCATGCGTGCGTGTGCGTGTACCTGCATAGATGCAGACGAAGGTGCCCTGGTCGAGGTCGTCCCGGCAGCGTACGGCCCAGCCCCGGCCCAGTGTCCTGAACACCTGCAGTCGCACACGCAGACCCTTCTGCACCACACGGTTCTGGCACCGGCTCTTCTGGCAGCCGCACCACGGGCCGCACTCAAACAACCTGAAGATCACAGCCAGCGCTCACATACGGCTCAGGCATACAACACAACTAAACACAACCCAACACAACTCAACAAAACACAACCCATCTAAACCCAAACCAACCCTACTCAACCCAACTCAACCCAACTCAACAAAACACAACCCATCTAAACCCAAACCAACCCTACTCAACACAACTCAACCCAACTCAACAAAACACAACCCATCTAAACCCAAACCAACCCAACCCAACACAACTCAACAAAACACAACCCATCTAAACCCAAACCTACCCAACAAAACACAACTCAGCTCAACCCAACTCTACTGAACTCAACCCAACAAAACACAACCGAACTCAACCCAACCGAACCTAACACAACTCAGTTCAACTTCACCCAACCCAACTCAACCCAACTCATCTGTTAACCCAACCTGTTCAGCCCAGCCCAGCCCATCCACCTCACCCTGCCCGCATAGGCTGGCTCAGTCTCTGGTGTCTGTAAGCTTGAGCGTCCCCTCTGGCTAAACTCATCTCTTAACTCAACCCAACCCAACTTAACCCAACAAAACCCAACTCAACCCAAAAAAAACACAACTCAGCTCAACCCAACTCTACTGAACTCAACACAACTTCACCCAACCCAACCTAACACGACTCAACTCAGTTCAACTTCACCCAACTCATCTTAACTCAACCCAACTCAACCCAGTTCAGCCCAGGCTATCCGCCTCACCCTGCCCGCACAGGCTGGCTCAGTCTCTGGTGTCTGTAAGCGTGAGCGAGGCCTCCGGCTCAACCCAACGGCTCATCTCTTAACTCAACCCAACTTAACCCAACATAACAACTCAGCTCAACCCAACTCTACTCAACTCAACCCAACAAAACAGAACCAAACTCAACCCAACATCACCCAACCCAACCTAACATGACTAAACTCAGTTCAGCTTCACCCAACTCATCTCTTAACTCAACCCAACTCAACCCAACAAAACACAACTCAGCTCAACCCAACTCTACTGAACTCAACCCAACCCAACCTAACACGACTCAACTCAGTTCAACTTTACCCAACTCATCTCTTAACTCAACCCAACTCATCTGTTAACCTAACTCAACCCAACAAAAAAAAAAAAAAAAAAAAAAAAAAAAAAAAAAAAAAAAAACCCCAACCTAGTTCAGCCCAGTCCCTCCACCTCACCCTGCCCGCACAAGCTGGCTTAGTCTCTGGTGTGTGTTAGCATGAGCGTCTCCTCCGGCTCAACCAAACTCATCTGTTAACCCAACCCAACAAAACAAAACTCAACCCAACCCAACCCAACCCCCCGGACTCACCCTGCCCGCACAGGCTGGCTCAGTCTCTGGTGTGTGTAAGCTTGAGTGCCTCCTCTGGCCGTCAGCCGAACACAAGCGCAGGTTTGAACGTTTGTGCAGTCGTCAGTGCAGTCGCAGCACGCTGAGAAGAACGGCTCCACACTGAGGAAGCATCCGTGAGGCCAGCGTTCCTTACGGTAGCGAAACTCTTTCACCCGCGTCCCGTCCACCTCGTTAAACAGAGGCACGGGAACCGGCTCGATCCCGCGGCTGATGTCCCGCTCGAACAGGACGGCCGGAGAGGCGGGAGTTCGCGCCTGATGTTCGGGAACGATCAGCGCATTAAAGCTGAAGTTGCTCGGCTGCAACACGCCCAGAGTGTCGGACTCATGCAGGAACTGAAGCACTTCGTCAATAGAGCGCAGGCTCCGCCCACACGGGGCCTTATAAAGCACATCTGCGTCCTCACACGCGTCCTGCTCGGCCCGGACCCACGCGCAGTGGCGCTGGAACTGGCACAGCATGGGCACCCGCAGCGGGTTGTGTCCCAGGAACCGGTCGGCATCAGCGGGAAGCGCCGGCACACACACCGAGCTGCAGTCGTGAGGCTGGTACACGAGCGGGACCGGAGACTCTTCAGAACACAAGCTCAGAGGAGACAGAAGCTGCGGGAGATCCGGACCGGTCCTGCTGGCGGAGGACATCTGACTGTAGTCCGAGCCCGACTCCACGTCTCTGGAGAGTCTGAGTAGAGCGCGAGATCATCCATGAGAAAATGAGACTCACACTCATTGTTTATGCAGTGTTGGAAACAAGCTTACATACAATCTAGTATTCTATTCATAGAAAAGAGCCTGAGAGGATAAATCCAGTGTTGGGGAAAGTTACTTTTAAAAGTAATGCATTACAATACTGCGTTACAACCAAAAAAAAGTAACTAATTGCGTAACTTAGTTACTTTTTATGAAAAGTAATGCGGTACATAACATTTGCGTTACATTTTCTCACCAGGGCTGGTCTTGCTTGTTTGTTTTTCAATAACAACAAAAAAAGTTATATTTTTGGCAAATGTTAAGGCCCTTTCACACCAAAAGTGAAATAATAAGCCTCAGGCTGAAGGAAATGCATATTTACTCCTGTACAGTAGATGTAGAGTACAGTAGAGATAGTGTAGAGTAGAGGTAGAGTACAGCAGATGTAGAGTACAGTAGATGTAGAGTACAGTAGATGTAGCGTACAGTAGATGTAGAATACAGTAGAGTACAGTAGATGTAGAGTACAGTAGACGTAGAGTACAGTAGATATAGCGTACAGTAGATGTAGAATACAGTACAGTAGAGGTAGAGTGCAGTACTGTAGAGGTAGAGTACAGTAGAGTACGGTAGAGGTAGAGTACAGTAGAGGTAGAGTACAGTAGAGTACGGTAGAGGTAGAGTACAGTAGAGGTAGAGTACGGTAGAGGTAGAGTACAGTAGAGGTAGAGTACAGTAGAGGTAGATGTAGAGTACAGTAGATAAAGAGTACAGTAGAGTACGGTAGAGGTAGAGTACAGTAGCGTACGGTAGAGGTAGATTACAGTAGAGGTAGAGTACAGTAGAGGTAGAGTACAGTAGAGGTAGAGTACAGTAGAGGTAGATTACAGTAGAGGTAGATTACAGTAGAGGTAGAGTACAGTAGAGGTAGAGTACAGTAGAGGTAGAGTCGCGTAGAGGTAGAGTCGCGTAGAGGTAGAGTACAGTAGAGGTAGAGTACAGTAGAGGTAGAGTACAGTAGAGGTAGAGTACAGTAGAGGTAGAGTCGCGTAGAGGTAGAGTCGCGTAGAGGTAGAGTACAGTAGAGGTAGAGTACAGTAGAGGTAGAGTAGCGTAGAGGTAGAGTAGCGTAGAGGTAGAGTACAGTAGAGGTAGAGTACAGTAGAGGTAGAGTAGCGTAGAGGTAGAGTACAGTAGAGGTAGAGTACAGTAGAGGTAGAGTAGCGTAGAGGTAGAGTACTGTTAAGTCAATTAACTTTATTAAAATAAATAAAATAAATTTGATCCCTTCTGAATTAAACAATTAATTTCTGATCTTTAATCTGTAAATTTATGTTGTCCTGACAAAGATTCTCATTTCCAAAGTAATCAAATACATTGTAATTCCCATATATCGACTTGTCTTGTAACATTTTTGATTCACAATGAATAAAAAAGTAATAATCAATTGTTCTCTATAAAGAGACTCCTTGAAAAGAAATTGTACACCTAAAAAAATTACTCAATTACTCAAAATGTATCTAAGTAGAGGTAGAGTAGCGTAGAGGTAGAGTACAGTAGAGGTAGAGTACAGTAGAGGTAGAGTAGTGTAGAGGTAGAGTACAATAGAGGTAGAGTACAGTAGAGGTAGAGTAGCGTAGAGGTAGAGTACATTTTACATTTACATTTATTCATTTAGCTGACGCTTTTATCCAAAGCGACTTACAATTGCTATATATGTCAGAGGTCGCACGCCTCTGGAGCAACTAGGGGTTAAGTGTCTTGCTCAGGGACACATTGGTGTCTCACAGTGGATTCGAACCCGGGTCTCTCACACCAAAGGCATGTGTCTTACCCACTGCGCCATCACCACCCCTAGAGTAGCGTAGAGGTAGAGTACAGTAGAGGTAGAGTACAGTAGAGGTAGAGTACAGTAGAGGTAGAGTAGCGTAGAGGTAGAGTACAGTAGAGGTAGAGTACAGTAGAGGTAGAGTACAGTAGAGGTAGAGTAGCGTAGAGGTAGAGTACAGTAGAGGTAGAGTAGCGTAGAGGTAGAGTACAGTAGAGTAGAGTAGAGTACAGTAGAGGTAGAGTAGGGTAGAGGTAGAGTAGAGTAGTGGTAGAGTAGAGGTAGAGTAGCGTAGAGGTAGAGTACAGTAGAGGTAGAGTACAGTAGAGGTAGAGTACAGTAGAGGTAGAGTAGCGTAGAGGTAGAGTACAGTAGAGGTAGAGTACAGTAGAGGTAGAGTACAGTAGAGGTAGAGTAGCGTAGAGGTAGAGTACAGTAGAGGTAGAGTAGCGTAGAGGTAGAGTACAGTAGAGTAGAGTAGAGTACAGTAGAGGTAGAGTAGGGTAGAGGTAGAGTAGAGTAGTGGTAGAGTAGAGGTAGAGTAGCGTAGAGGTAGAGTACAGTAGAGGTAGAGTACAGTAGAGGTAGAGTACAGTAGAGGTAGAGTAGCGTAGAGGTAGAGTACAGTAGAGGTAGAGTACAGTAGAGGTAGAGTACAGTAGAGGTAGAGTACAGTAGAGTAGAGTAGAGGTAGAGTACAGTAGAGGTAGAGTACAGTAGAGTAGAGTAGAGGTAGAGTACAGTAGAGGTAGAGTACAGTAGAGGTAGAGTACAGTAGAGTACAGTAGAGGTAGAGTACAGTAGAGGTAGAGTAGCGTAGAGGTAGAGTACAGTAGAGTACAGTAGAGGTAGAGTACAGTAGAGTACAGTAGAGGTAGAGTACAGTAGAGGTAGAGTACAGTAGAGTACAGTAGAGGTAGAGTACAGTAGAGGTAGAGTACAGTAGAGGTAGAGTACAGTAGAGGTAGAGTACAGTAGAGTACAGTAGAGGTAGAGTACAGTAGAGGTAGAGTAGCGTAGAGGTAGAGTAGCGTAGAGGTAGAGTACAGTAGAGTAGAGTAGAGGTAGAGTACAGTAGAGGTAGAGTAGAGTAGAGTAGAGGTAGAGTAGAGGTAGAGTACAGTAGGAGTAGAGTAGAGTAGAGTAGAGGTAGAGTAGAGTAGAGTAGTGGTAGTGTAGAGTACAGTAGAGTGCGCCGCTCAAATAAAACCTTTC
>JAPDVR010000002.1:69471521-69554021 GCA_026230005.1 Gila orcuttii | reverse complement strand
CTGCCACGCGTCCCTCCATCTCGTTTTGGAGCAATTTGCCAGGGCCTTCCTGGCACCCTGAAGGACCTCACAATAGTGGTCCTTCAGGACGTCCACCTCTGTATTGAGCCAATTCTTCGCATTCCCAAAGATCAGCCATTCCGTATTTATGGCTGGGAATGCTGGCTGGACCCCCCGACGAAATGTGGCCTGCCATACGTTCCAATCGGGCCGGCGGGCAATTCCGACCCGAGGCTGCCTCCATCCCTTGCACATGGTGGAAAGCTCTAAGGAACTTGTATAACACCCTAATCAATTCTTTAAACTCTTTTTCGTCGCATCCTCTCTCTTTTTTCATTCATTTTGCCTGGAAAAACAAGACACTGATGAGATCCTGCCAGTAGTCCATCCCCTCGTCTCCCAAGCAAGATACTAGAAAGACGTCCCAACCCCCTAACGTGTTTGTGAGTAAGTGTGTGTGTGTGTGTGTGTGTGTGTGTGTGTGTGTGTGAGAGAGTGTGTGTGAGAGAGTATGTGTGAGAGTGTTTGTGTGTGTGTGTGTGTTTGTGTATGAGAGAGAGAGTTTTTGATTGTGAGTAAGTGAGTGTGTGTGAGTGAGAGAGAGTTTGTGAGTGTGTGAGTGAGAGAGTTTTTGAGTGTGTTTATGAGTAAGTGAGTGAGTGTGTGTTTGTGTGTGAGTGAGAGAGTTTTTGAGTGTGTTTATGAGTAGGTGAGTGAGTGTGTGTTTGTGTGTGAGAGAGAGAGTTTTTGAGTGTGTTTGTGAGTAAGTGAGTGAGAGTGAGAGTGAGAGTTTGGGAGTGTGTGTGAGTGTGTACCTCTGTCTGTTGCGGTGTTGTGTCTAATCGCGTCTCGTAAATGTGAAAGAAGCTCAATCAGATCATCAAACACTTCCTCAACATCCGCTTCCTCCCAGAAGGTCTTCGCTTGCTCTGAAACACGATCATCTTCTGATCAATAACCATTATCAGATATTATGAGGACTGATCAGTGATAATCATCAAAACCCAGCCAACAGGGAACATTCTCTCAATGTTAGGGTTAGTAACATTTAATAGAACATTTACTAAATTTAATACATAGTTCATGGAACGTTTTTCTGAAACATTTTAGTTGGATGTTCGTCTGACGTTTCTAGTTTCAGAACGTTCAGAGAACATTCAAAAGTAACATTCTCATAATGTTTGTAGAATGATACAATGGAATATTCCCTTAACGTTCACATAACCAATAAAAACTGTGTGTGTGTGTTTTTAGAACATTTAAAAACTGGACGTTCTGTGAACATTCAGAAATAACGTTTTCATAAATGAATGTGAACGTTGGCAAACCGTGCTTAGAGTGTTTTTTTTTGTTCTCTTACCGATTTCACACTCCATCATTATCTCTGAGCCTCAGATGAGCTGATAACACATCAAGACACAAACAGACATTCATTAATAGATCTGACAAGAATAATTCAATATCAACAACTCTATTCTATTATCTCACGAAGACGCTGAATAGTGACCAAACATCATGTGCCAAAGACAATAAACATCACGGAAATGCTAAAAAAGCTTGTGCAAACTGAATGAAAATGTCGGAATTCTTACTTAAACGACTTCATTAAAGTAAATGAACGAACGCGCCATCACTGAAGAAACATCCACATGTGATTTGATTTGTTCTTTCAACCTAAGCACTTGTGAATCACAGAGAGAAGCTTCAACAACACGACATTTGATGCAGACTCTATAACCTCAGCGGACAGATACATTGAACTAATATTTTTCTGTGATTCTTTTGTTTGAATGATGATGATGACACACATCTTTTGTTGAATCCGTCATAGAAGAAACACATTGTCCGAACGAACCGATTCGCTAAAGGAATCGGTCTTCCCCAATGTTTTGGTTCTACTAAGAGTCAAAATCAATCGATCAACGATATCGCTAAGTTACTATTTCCCTTTATCTTTTCGAAACAGTCGTACTAATTACACTATTAGTGGATAATATTGCTGGTACAGTGTGGTTTGTGTAAAACTATAACGCGTTAAATGAGTTCTCCATCCATCAGTGATTCAGTGTTCGTCTATATATGTCTGTGTTTGAGATGATATGGGAAATTAGTTGCTGATAGTTTATTGTACTGTATTGACACTGTAAACAGATCTATGTTAACAAGTATAAAATGCACATTTATTTGACATCACGTGACGTAATTGTGTATGTTATGTATCATGCGGTGTACTTCCGGTGAGGTTTTGTAACAATGATTGTGCGGTTATGCAATTCTACACATTTCTACAGAAAGACTGTGTGTGTGTGTTCAGTTCACTGCAGAGCGGATCTCATTATTTACAGTAAGATCATTTCATTCATATGTATCATTTTCAGTGTGTGTCTGTGTAGAGATGAACGATTCATGTTACTTAAACTCAGTGTTTTAAATCATAAAAAAACATTTGCAATGAGAGCGTGTGTGTGTATATATATATATATATATTATTTTGTATATTTAATATTATGTATTATTTTGTATATTATATATTATATTATTTCCCACCACAAAATTGTAATAAAATAATATTCATAAACGTGGCAAACAGAGAAGTGTACAGTACTGAGTGATGGCTGGGTGTGTGTGTGTGTGTGTGTGTGTGTGTGTGTGTGTGTGTGTGTCAGGTGCGCATGGCTCAGGTGCGTCAGGCCGTCACTGAGGCGCTGTGGGGAGTGTGTGCCGCTGATGCGATGTCGATGCCGGTCCACTGGTTCTACAACACCGCAGACATCAGAACACACTTCAGCGGCTGGATCACGGGCTTCAACGCGCCGCGCAACACACACCCGTCCAGCATCCTCCGCCTGTCCAACACCGGTGTGTAACACTCCCGTTACCGGTCACCTGTGTACTGACACTGTAGCGTGTGTGTAACCGTGTGTGTGTGTGTGTGTGTGTGTGTGTGTGCAGCTGGCAGCGGCCGCGCTAACGGCTCGTCTGGAGATCCTGTGGTGGGGAACGTGATTCTGCATGACAAGCTGAAGTTCTGGATGGATCCGCGTGGATCGGTGCACTACCATCAAGGTAACTAGTATGAGTGACACTTGCCAGTCTTCACTTGTGGTCCAATCCATCAAACAATCCACGGGCTTTCAAACTGGAGTCCGCAGAAAAGTTTAGGGGGAAATACGTGAAAAAAGAAATATATACAGTTGTAGTCAAAATGATACAACCCCCATTGCAAATTGAGTTTATTGTCAAAATTTTCACACTTTCAGATGGTTACAATCTGATGGTTAAGCACAGAATATAATCCCTCACAACAGCACAAATCTGCAAAAAACAGGTGTTTCTCACTAATCAAGGGCTTCATTAGTTGCACCAGGTGTACTAGAGCTAGAACACATGAAATATCTCGACTGTATATCTGAATCCACGTAATTATAATGTTAACTTTTCACATTATAAACTGAAAGTCAGCCACTCCAGTCGTCCGGTCAAAGAGAAGCGTTTAGTCCCGATCACGCAGCACTAAACTCTCACCCCTGTAATCCTAATCCTAACGCTAAATCCTGAACCTAACCATACCTAAAACTCGTAAACTAGAACTCACTAATTAACGGTGTGATTCTGACTCTCCTGCAGGTCTCCACGCGGGTCAGAACACCCTGAACGTTCTGTGTGCTCTGAGAGCCGCCTGTGTTCTGTCCGCCGGCTCGTTCACCAGCGCTGCCGATCCCGGAGCGCGAGCCGCCGTTCTCTCGGATTACGTAGAGTTCCTGACGAGTCCCGGCTCACACGACGACACGTACGCAGAGTCCTTCCACAGGAGCTTCTTCTGCGACTGGCAGGAGCCGCGACCCACGTCCCCCAGAGAGGTGAGCGCATCAGAACACGCCTGTCGCTCGCCCCACTGTTGGGGAAGATACTGTGAAAAGAAATGCATTACAATATTGCGTTACTCCCTTAAAAAGTAACTAATTGCATTACTTATTTACTTTTTTAGAAAAGTAATGTTATATTACTTTTGCCTTACTTTTTTTTCACCTGGGCTGGGCTTGTTTTTTTATAACAAAAAAGTTATATTTTTGGGCAAATGTAAAGACCCTTTCACACCTAAAGTGAACTGAATAAGCCTCAGGCTGAAAGAAACGCAGATTCACTCCTGTACAGTAGAGGGCGCCGTTCAAACAAACCTTTCAGCCGCTGTTCTGGAGAACAGAATAATATGCAGGAGAAGAAAGTTTAACACTTACTTCACCAATAAAAACAAAAAGAATATATAGTAATTTTTGCTTATGGTTTAACTGAATCATCGAAGGTCAGAAGTAAGTGCATTGGTCAATAAAAATTAAATAAAGAGATTTATCACACACACACACACACCGCCTCTGCACTTTGATTTGTCTCAACATGAGGACAGGAGAGCTGTCAATCAATAAATGGGAAAACAAATGAACTTTCGTTACTTATTTGAATAAGTAACTCAGATATTTTGTTGTAAATTGAAAAGTAATACGTTACTTTACTAGTTACTTGGAAAAGTAATCTGATTACGTAACTCAAGTTACTTGTAATGCATTACACCCACAACACTGTTGGCGTCAGCATCATGTGACCCGTGCGTTCGGCAGGTTCTGGAGTTCGCGGAGCGGCGCTCGAGGCGGATGTTGAACTCGTCCCGCAGCGACGGCCAGCTGAACGCCATCGGCTGCCTTCCCACCGCCATTCCCTTCGTGCTAATGTCTGCCACAGCCAATGAGGAGCAAGCAGTGAGTCACGTGACACGTTTTTTTCCTCTTTTTTTCTTTCTCTCCATTCTGTCATTGATGGAGTTTTGGTTCCTCTGTCGCTTTTGGCTGCTTAGTTGAGGATATTTAATTTAATATTCAACAATATTATTGATCTCCTGCATTGACACCATTATATGAGAACTGAACTGAGCTGGACGATGACATCACAGTTTTCTCCACAGCGGCTATATATATATAATGAACTAAATTAATAACTTTTTATAACAAAAATGAAACATCACTGAACTTACTTAAGCTGGACTGTGACGCTATTTTCTTCTGGAAACAAACTTTGTTGCATTATTTTCCTGTTATCTCTGTAAAGCTGCTTTGAAACACTCTGTATTGTAAAGCGCTTTAGAAATGAAGGTGTGTGTGTGTGCAGGCCCGCCCACAGAAATGACTGGGCCCCTGAAAAGGTCCAGTGAATGGGCCCTCCCCAAATCTGCTAGGCTACTCATATCATGCGTGTGCTCTCTCTCTCTCTCTCTCTCTCTCTCTCTCTCTCTCTCTCTCTCTCTCTCTCTCTCATTAACATACATTTAACTGAGAGAGACTTACTCAGTGATGGGGGCTACATTGATACACACACACACACACACACACACACACACACACCAAGGTTAACAAACAATCTGCACTGTAAACCCGAATAAGTTGGCAAAACTCAAAACATTTAAAGGGGTGGTTGAATATGATTTCACTTTTCTAACTTTAGTTAGTGTGTAATGTTGCTGTTTGAGCATAAACAACATCTGTAAAGTTACAAATGAAGCATGAACACGTTACAGTGCACCCCACAAACACAATCAAGCCTTCGAAAAAAGGTGTTTTACCAATCGATTGCCTCAAGTTATGAAATTCAAAGTTTAAGTAAGCAGAACTGGCAAATTGTATTTTGTACTTAAACATTTCAAGGTAAGAACAATTAAGATTTATGAGTACACTAATTCATACATTTAATATGTCCAAAAAACAGGGGATGTCATACTTTGTAGTAGTGCTATCGTGGCGTAATAATCTAGCGGCTGGGCCCCAGAAAACGTTCCCCTTTATCCCCCCTTATGGACGGCCCTGTGTGTGTGTGTGTGTGTGTGTGTTCAGGTGTGTGCGGCGGTGGAGTTTGTGAAGCTCACTCATCCTCACGCGCAGCTGGAGCCGCTGGTGTCTCTGTACGCTCGCGCGCTTCACGCTACGCTGAACGGAGCCTGTCTGCGGCGGACGGCCGAGTTCGCGCTCAAATCACCCGCGCTCGACGCCTGGGACGCGAGTCAGCGCTTCATACAGCGGGCCGAGAGGTCAGGAAAACATGCAATGTTAAATTGATAGTTCACCCGAAAATGAAGATTAGCCCATGATTTAACCCCAACCCTAACCCAAGCTAGAAGCTAGTTATTTTACTTTATAAAGTTTTAAATATTACATTGATTCAGAAGGCCTTTATTAACCCCCTGGAGCCTGTAGATGCACTTTTATGATGGACAGATGCACTTTTATGATGGACAGATGCACTTTTATGATGGATAGATGCACATTTATGATGGATAGATGCACATTTATGATGGATAGATGCACATTTATGATGGATAGATGCACTTTTATGATGGATAGATGCACTTTTATGATGGACAGATGCACTTTTATGATGGATAGATGCACTTTTATGATGGATAGATGCACATTTATGATGGACGGATGCACTTTTATGATGGATAGATGCACTTTTATGATGGACAGATGCACTTTTATGATGGATAGATGCACTTTTATGATGGACGGATGCACTTTTATGATGGACGGATGCACTTTTATGATGGATAGATGCACTTTTATGATGGATAGATGCACTTTTATGATGGATAGATGCACTTTTATGATGGATAGATGCACTTTTATGATGGATAAATGCACTTTTATGATGGATAGATGCACTTTTATGATGGATAGATGCACTTTTATGATGGATAAATGCACTTTTATGATGGATAGATGCACTTTTATGATGGATAGATGCACTTTACGTGTCTTTTAACTTTTATGCACTTAACTTTTATGCCCTTTTATGATGGACAGATGCACTTTTATGATGGACAGATGCACTTTTATGATGGATAGATGCACTTTTATGATGGACAGATGCACTTTTATGATGGACGGATGCACTTTTATGATGGATAGATGCACTTTTATGATGGATAGATGCACTTTTATGATGGACATATGCACTTTTATGATGGATAGATGCACTTTTATGATGGATAGATGCACTTTTATGATGGATAGATGCACTTTTATGATGGACAGATGCACTTTTATGATGGATAGATGCACTTTTATGATGGATAGATGCACTTTTATGATGGATAGATGCACTTTTATGATGGACAGATGCACTTTTATGATGGAAAGGTGCACTTTTATGATGGACATATGCACTTTTATGATGGATAGATGCACTTTTATGATGGATAGATGCACTTTTATGATGGATAGATGCACTTTTATGATGGATAGATGCACATTTATGATGGACGGATGCACTTTTATGATGGATAGATGCACTTTTATGATGGACAGATGCACTTTTATGATGGATAGATGCACTTTTATGATGGACGGATGCACTTTTATGATGGACGGATGCACTTTTATGATGGATAGATGCACTTTTATGATGGATAGATGCACTTTTATGATGGATAGATGCACTTTTATGATGGATAGATGCACTTTTATGATGGATAAATGCACTTTTATGATGGATAGATGCACTTTTATGATGGATAGATGCACTTTTATGATGGATAAATGCACTTTTATGATGGATAGATGCACTTTTATGATGGATAGATGCACTTTACGTGTCTTTTAACTTTTATGCACTTAACTTTTATGCCCTTTTATGATGGACAGATGCACTTTTATGATGGACAGATGCACTTTTATGATGGATAGATGCACTTTTATGATGGACAGATGCACTTTTATGATGGACGGATGCACTTTTATGATGGATAGATGCACTTTTATGATGGATAGATGCACTTTTATGATGGACATATGCACTTTTATGATGGATAGATGCACTTTTATGATGGATAGATGCACTTTTATGATGGATAGATGCACTTTTATGATGGACAGATGCACTTTTATGATGGATAGATGCACTTTTATGATGGATAGATGCACTTTTATGATGGATAGATGCACTTTTATGATGGATAAATGCACTTTTATGATGGATGGATGCACTTTTATGATGGATAGATGCACTTTTATGATGGATAAATGCACTTTTATGATGGATAGATGCACTTTTATGATGGATAGATGCACTTTACGTGTCTTTTAACTTTTATGCCCTTTTATGATGGACAGATGCACTTTTATGATGGACAGATGCACTTTTATGATGGACAGATGCACTTTTATGATGGATAGATGCACTTTTATGATGGACAGATGCACTTTTATGATGGACAGATGCACTTTTATGATGGACAGATGCACTTTTATGATGGATAGATGCACATTTATGATGGATAGATGCACTTTTATGATGGATAGATGCACTTTTATGATGGACAGATGCACTTTTATGATGGATAGATGCACTTTTATGATGGATAGATGCACATTTATGATGGACGGATGCACTTTTATGATGGATAGATGCACTTTTATGATGGACATATGCACTTTTATGATGGATAGATGCACTTTTATGATGGATAGATGCACTTTTATGATGGATAGATGCACTTTTATGATGGATAGATGCACATTTATGATGGACGGATGCACTTTTATGATGGATAGATGCACTTTTATGATGGATAAATGCACTTTTATGATGGATAGATGCACTTTTATGATGGACAGATGCACTTTTATGATGGACAGATGCACTTTTATGATGCACAGATGCACTTTTATGATGGACAGATGCACTTTTATCATGGATAGATGCACTTTTATGATGGACAGATGCACTTTTATGATGGACAGATGCACTTTTATGATGCACAGATGCACTTTTATGATGGACAGATGCACTTTTATGATGGATAGATGCACTTTTATGATGGACAGATGCACTTTTATGATGGACAGATGCACTTTTATGATGGACAGATGCACTTTTATGATGGATAGATGCACTTTTATCATGGACAGATGCACTTTTATGATGGATAGATGCACTTTTATGATGGACAGATGCACTTTTATGATGGACAGATGCACTTTTATGATGGACAGATGCACTTTTATGATGCACAGATGCACTTTTATGATGGACAGATGCACTTTTATCATGGATAGATGCACTTTTATGATGGACAGATGCACTTTTATGATGGACAGATGCACTTTTATGATGCACAGATGCACTTTTATGATGGACAGATGCACTTTTATGATGGATAGATGCACTTTTATGATGGACAGATGCACTTTTATGATGGACAGATGCACTTTTATGATGGATAGATGCATTTTTTTGATGGACAGATGCACTTTTATGATGGACAGATGCACTTTTATGATGGACAGATGCACTTTTATGATGGACAGATGCACTTTTATGATGGACAGATGCACTTTTATGATGGATAAATGCACTTTTATGATGGATAGATGCACTTTTATGATGGACAGATGCACTTTTATGATGGATAGATGCACTTTTATGATGGACAGATGCACTTTTATGATGCACAGATGCACTTTTATGATGGACGGATGCACTTTTATGATGGATAGATGCACTTTTATGATGGATAAATGCACTTTTATGATGGATAGATGCACTTTTATGATGGACAGATGCACTTTTATGATGGACAGATGCACTTTTATGATGCACAGATGCACTTTTATGATGGACAGATGCACTTTTATCATGGATAGATGCACTTTTATGATGGACAGATGCACTTTTATGATGGACAGATGCACTTTTATGATGCACAGATGCACTTTTATGATGGACAGATGCACTTTTATGATGGATAGATGCACTTTTATGATGGACAGATGCACTTTTATGATGGACAGATGCACTTTTATGATGGACAGATGCACTTTTATGATGGATAGATGCACTTTTATCATGGACAGATGCACTTTTATGATGGATAGATGCACTTTTATGATGGACAGATGCACTTTTATGATGGACAGATGCACTTTTATGATGGACAGATGCACTTTTATGATGCACAGATGCACTTTTATGATGGACAGATGCACTTTTATCATGGATAGATGCACTTTTATGATGGACAGATGCACTTTTATGATGGACAGATGCACTTTTATGATGCACAGATGCACTTTTATGATGGACAGATGCACTTTTATGATGGATAGATGCACTTTTATGATGGACAGATGCACTTTTATGATGGACAGATGCACTTTTATGATGGATAGATGCATTTTTTTGATGGACAGATGCACTTTTATGATGGACAGATGCACTTTTATGATGGATAGATGCACTTTTATGATGGACAGATGCACTTTTATGATGGACAGATGCACTTTTATGATGGACAGATGCACTTTTATGATGGATAGATGCACTTTTATGATGGATAGATGCACTTTTATGATGGACAGATGCACTTTTATGATGGATAGATGCACTTTTATGATGGACAGATGCACTTTTATGATGCACAGATGCACTTTTATGATGGACAGATGCACTTTTATGATGGATAGATGCACTTTTATGATGGACAGATGCACTTTTATGATGGATAGATGCACTTTTATGATGGACAGATGCACTTTTATGATGGATAGATGCATTTTTTTGATGGACAGATGCACTTTTATGATGGACAGATGCACTTTTATGATGGACAGATGCACTTTTATGATGGACAGATGCACTTTTATGATGGACAGATGCACTTTTATGATGGATAAATGCACTTTTATGATGGATAGATGCACTTTTATGATGGACAGATGCACTTTTATGATGCACAGATGCACTTTTATGATGGACAGATGCACTTTTATCATGGATAGATGCACTTTTATGATGGACAGATGCACTTTTATGATGGACAGATGCACTTTTATGATGCACAGATGCACTTTTGTGATGGACAGATGCACTTTTATGATGGACAGATGCACTTTTATGATGGATAGATGCACTTTTATGATGGACAGATGCACTTTTATGATGGATAGATGCATTTTTTTGATGGACAGATGCACTTTTATGATGGACAGATGCACTTTTATGATGGATAGATGCACTTTTATGATGGACAGATGCACTTTTATGATGGACAGATGCACTTTTATGATGGACAGATGCACTTTTATGATGGATAAATGCACTTTTATGATGGATAGATGCACTTTTATGATGGACAGATGCACTTTTATGATGGACAGATGCACTTTTATGATGGATAGATGCACTTTTATGATGGACAGATGCACTTTTATGATGCACAGATGCAATTTTATGATGGACAGATGCACTTTTATGATGGACAGATGCACTTTTATGATGGATAGATGCACTTTTATGATGGACAGATGCACTTTTATGATGGATAGATGCACTTTTATGATGGACAGATGCACTTTTATGATGGATAGATGCATTTTTTTGATGGACAGATGCACTTTTATGATGGACAGATGCACTTTTATGATGGATAGATGCACTTTTATAATGGACAGATGCACTTTTATGATGGACAGATGCACTTTTATGATGGACAGATGCACTTTTATGATGGATAAATGCACTTTTATGATGGATAGATGCACTTTTATGATGGACAGATGCACTTTTATGATGGATAGATGCACTTTTATCATGAATAGATGCACTTTTATGGACTTCAAAACAGAAACAACCATTCACTGCCATTATAAAGATTGGAAGAGCCAGGACATTTTTTAATATAACTCTGATCGTATTCGTCTGAAAGAAGAAAGTCATGAGTAAATCATGGGCTAATTTTAATTTTTGGGTGAACTATCCTTTTAAGATATGATGCTCTTGGATGTCTGTGATTGGCTCTGATGTGTGTGTGTGTGTGTGTGTGTGTAGGTTTCCAGCATCATCAGCTGATCGTCTGAAGGTCCATCAGAGCGCTGTGGAGTCTCTCGGTCTCGCCTGCTACACACAAGGTGAGGAAAACCCTGAGCCAAAGTCGAGTCACCTTCATTTACAGCGGTTTAACAATATACATTTATTCATTTAGCAGACACTTTTATCCAAAGCGACTTACAAATGAGAACAATAGAAGCAGTGAAACTAACAGTCAGACAACAATACGCAAGTGCTATGACCTCTCAGTTTAATCTAACACAGTATATGTAAAAAAAAAAAAAATGTAATAATAAAAAATAGAATAGAAGGGAAAGTGTTAGTATTACTGGATCAAGTGCTGCTGGAAAAGATGCGTCTTCATCAGTTTCCTGAACGTGTCTACAGACTCACAGCTCTGGCTGAGTTAGATCATGGTAAAGGTATAGAGATTGTTTCTCATGTACACAACAGTGTTTGGTGCTCGAGGACATAAAGCTTGAAACAGGATCCAAGGTGCAAAAACGTGAATCTGAAACGCTGACAGCGCACATGTGTATTACGTGTTAGTCTATAGATGTGTGTGTGTGTGTTTGGATATATGTGTGCAGGCGTGTGTCTTTCTTTACAAAGTCACCTCAACAAATGACTTGTTTGGCAGCATAATACAGAACTTCCCATGACGCTCCTCTGATTGTGTGTGTGTATGTGTGTGTGTGTGTGTGTCACAGGAGCTCTGACGAGCCTCTTCTATCTGGCGTACTGCTTTCATGATGACGTGACGGAGGGAATCCTGACCAACACCAACTGTGGAGGTGCGTTTCTCCGTCTCTGAACTGCTGGTGTGTGTGTGTGTGTAACACTGTGTGTGTGTGCCCGCAGGAGAGAACTGTAACCGCGGCGCAGCGTTAGGAGCTCTTCTCGGCGCGCGGGCGGCGTATATCGGCTCAGCCGTTCCTCAGACGTGGAAGAACGAGTTACGGGACGCTCCGGAGAGAATCTGCGCTGTCCTGCGGGATCTGAAGACCTGAGAACACACACACGCATGCGCACACACACACGCACGCGCGCGCACACACACACACACACACACACACACACACAGGAAGTGCTGCCCACAGATGAGGTTTCCAGCTTGACTTCCCCTCATCTGCGCTTCATGACCTACTTGCATAATTCTTGCATTAGAACTGCATCTGTTATAAAGATGGAGTAAATAATAATCAGAATATAGAATAGCTAGAATATATTACTCAAAACACTCTTTAGTTTTTTTTTCTAAAGCTAATTTAAAAAAACGTATATACAGTAGTGGCCAAAAGTGATATGCGAAAATTGACATTTGTTGAAATATTATAAATGTTTTAAAGATTTTGGTTACACTTTATTTTAGGGTTCAATTCTCGTAATTAACTAGTTGCTTATTATCATGCGTAGCTATTACTGGAATTGGCTGTTTATAAAGCACATATTAATGCCTTATTCTGCATGATCATATTCTACATCCCTTAATTCTACAATCCCTAAACTAAACAACCGTACTGACTAAAAAGCAGTAATTATTGAGGTAAGAGTCATAGTTAATATAGTTAGTTAATAGTGTTGTGAATTGGACCCTAAACTAAAGTGTGACCCAGATTTTGTAATCATATTGTGTATGAAACATAATATAATGAAACATATGCAAAAACAAGAGAATCAACCAAATATTAATAGTAAAATTAAACCTGTAGCTGTAGTTTGCATTTTCGTCCCCAAATAATTATGTCAGATAAATACCAAGTTTAGTGTTTGTTCTCCCTCATATTTAAAATATACAAGATATTTATTTTGATGGTTTAATGGAGTCATTAAAACAAACATCTCCTCCGGACGTCACTTTTGGCACTACTGTACGTTTTTAAAACACTCTCATAGTTTAACTTGTTACTCGTCATAAAGCATTAAATTAAATGATTTATAATAGAGTTTGAAGCAAAATGATCTTTCTTTTGTCTTTTTTTGGAATATCTAACCAATCTTCCGTAGATTATGGAAAATCCTGAATGCTTCCGATACAGTGTTGCAGAATGTAATGTAATGCCTGTTAGATTTGTGTCTGATTATGCATCATGTTTTCGTGTAGCATTCGACCTGTGATTATGATTATTATACTCTATTATAAATGATCTTCTGATTCAGATTATTTGCACATTTTGTGAAGCTGAACATGCTGTTGTGTTTGTTTGTTTTTGGTTAATTTTTAACTTTTGGTTGGTTGTTTTTAAACTGTAGCACTTTGGGATTTTGCTTAAATATAATGTGTGATACAAATAAAATGTATTATTATTATTTGTTGTGATTGTGTTTATATGTTTCATCTAGTTAAAGCTGGCAGCTCTTGTTTGCAGCGTCTGGATCAGCGCTTGATTTCTGTTTAAACCACACACATCTCTGTGGTCTCACAGACGAGACTTTAGTTCAGTATCTCATCACACGCTGAGTTCTGATCTAAAGTTTAAACTCAAGACGGAAACCACAGCGCTTATATAGCTTTAGCTAAATGAAAGTCAGAAGCTGTGAAGCAGATATAGTGATATGCCACATATGAATCATTATGCAAATGCTAAACACTGTTTGGATGTTCACCAACTCATTTAAGTCAAAGGAAATTGCACTGAAAGGGATAAAAATGATCATAATTTACTCTCCCTCATGTTTTTCCAAACCTGTATGACTCTTTCTTCTGTGGAACACAAAACAACATTGGACCCCATTGACTTCCATTGTATGGACAAACATGAGGGTGAGTAAATGATGACAGAATGTGCCTTTAAATTTCTTTAAAGGATGTAAAGTTTCTAAAATCTTAAATCAGACAGCACACTTGGACCTACTGTGCAAAGAATGACTATCTGGATGTGGACGATCACATTTATTTCTACAGCGCTTTTTACAACACAGAGTGTTTCAAAGCAGCTTTACAGAGATAACAGGAAAATAATGCAACTAAGTTTGTTTTCAGAAGAAAATAGCATCACAGTCCAGCTTAAGTAAGTTTAGTGATGGTTCATTTTTGTTGTAACAAAAAAAAAGTTATTAATTTAGTTTATATATATATATATATATATATAGCCGTTCTGTCATCGTCCAGCTCAGTTCAGTTCTCATATAATGGTGTCAATGCAGGAGATCAATAATATTGTTGAATATGTAAAAGCAGTTTTGGCTGAAATAAAGGCAGAACATTGTGAAGATGAAGAATTAATACGGAATAATTTATACAACACTTCGAGACATTAAAACACTGACAGTGCTTCTGTTCGTCATCACAGGTAAAGTTGGCTGTTTTACTGTAGTTGTTGAAGCGAGTGTGTCAGTGGCTCCTCCTGCTGGTGACACACAGAAGCGCTTCAGTCACACAGGATTATTGTGCAATAATCTTCTGTCCGAACGCCCACGGGTGTCCAGAGCACAGGAGAGCTGCAGACTTCGACCCAGAAGATAAACCATCATGGAGTCCAACCTGAACACAGTGAAGATCCTCCACATGATCCTGGCGCTGCTCGCCGTCCCAGAATGCTTCGGGCTCCCATCAGGTGAGTGTGTGTTTGGATCACCTGTGTGTGTGTTTGTGTGTGTGTGTGTCAAGTCAAGTCACCTTTTTTTCTACAGCGCTTTTTACAATAGAGTGTTTCAAAGCAGCTTTACAGAGATAACAGGAAAATAATGCAACAAAGTTTGTTTTCAGAAGAAAATAGCGTCACAGTCCAGCTTAAGTAAGATCAGTGATAGTTCATTTTTGTTGTAAAAAAGTTATTAATTTAGTTAATTTATATATATAGACGCTCTGGAGAAAACTGTGATGTCATCGTCCAGCTCAGTTCAGTTCTCATATAATGGTGTCAATGCAGGAGATCAATAATATTGTTGAATATTAAATTAAATGTCTCAACTAAGCAAGACAAAAGCCAAAGGCGACAGAGGAACCAAAACTCCATCAGTGACAGAATGGAGAAAACTCTTGTGAGAAACCAGACTCAGTCTCAGTTCTCCTCTGGCCAATGAACCAACAGTGTATGATTATGATTCAGGCAGCATTACAGGTCAGAGGTCAGATTGGATCAGAACATTCAGAATATTATCCAGTTCCATCTGGTTGAACATCGGAGTCACGCGCGTATGGAGACGAGTTTGTTGAGGATCAGTGCCGATGCTGTCGTGTCGATGAGGCCTTCACAGGGAGAGTTTAGTGGACACAATCTCTGCTGACACTTCAGGGATGCGTTGTGGTCGTGTCTAGGCGCAGGTCCACCATCTGATCTGGATACGGCCCGGATCCGGCTGACTACATCATGAGTTGTGGTCGTGTCTAGGCGCAGGTCCACCATCTGATCTGGATACGGCCCGGATCCGGCTGACTACATCATGAGTTGTGGTCATGTCTAGGCGCAGGTCCACCATCTGATCTGGATACGGCCCGGATCCGGCTGACTACATCATGAGTTGTGGTCGTGTCTAGGCGCAGGTCCACCATCTGATCTGGATATGGCCCGGATCCGGCTGACTACATCATGAGTTGTGGTCATGTCTAGGCGCAGGTCCACCATCTGATCTGGATACGGCCCGGATCCGGCTGACTACATCATGAGTTGTGGTCGTGTCTAGGCCCAGGTCCTCCATTTGATCTGGATACGGCCCGGATCCGGCTGACTACATCATGAGTTGTGGTCGTGTCTAGGCGCAGGTCCTCCATCTGATCTGGATACGGCCCGGATCCGGCTGACGACATTATGCGTTGTGGTCGTGTCTAGGCGCAGGTCCACCATCTGATCTGGATACGGCCCGGATCCGGTGGTGTTTGTGTGCTTCTCATCCATGTTTATAATGTCATCTGCAGTGTTCCTCAGTAAGTCCGAGGCCAGCCGAGCGCTCCGGCAGCGTGTCCGACGGGAGAACTCGTTCCTGGAGGAGCTGAAGCTGGGAGATCTGGAGCGGGAGTGTCTGGAGGAGGTGTGCTCGCATGAGGAGGCCCGAGAGATCTTCAGTGTCCCTGAACAACTGGTGAGCAAAACTAAAACTAACCTGCTGTTCGTTCAGCAGAAGAGCTGATGGAGATCTAACAGATTCTCCTGTTGTGTTTCAGGAGGATTTCTGGAAGAGATACACAGGTGAAACAGTGCTTACATGCTGCACACACACCTGATAAAACTATACATTACATTTCATCAGTAGTTACATGCTAAAGTTGTTCAAAATTGTTGAATACTTTTTTTAATGTTGCACATAAAATTTGAAAAGTTAGAAATTAACTCCTTAGCAACTGCATAGCAGTGACTTGACAACCACTCGGAACTCCATAGCAATGACCTGACAACCACTACATAGCAACAACCTGACAACCACCCAGATCTGCATAGCAATGACCTGACAACCACTCTATAAAGACAACCTGACAACCACTCAGAACTCCATAGCAACGACCTGACAGCCACTCCATAGCAACGACCTGACAACCACTCAGAACTCTGACCTGACAACTACTCAGAACTCCATAGCAACGACCTGACAACCACTCCGAACTCCTTAGCAACGACCTGACAGCCACTCCATAGCAACGACCTGACAACCACTCAGAACTCCATAGCAACGACCTGACAACCACTCAGAACTCCATAGCAATGACCTGACAGCCACTCCATAGCAACGACCTGACGACCACTCAGAACTCCATAGCAACGACCTGACAGCCACTTCCATAGCAACGACCTGACAGCCACTCCATAGCAACGACCTGACAACCACTCAGAACTTCATAGCAATGACCTGACGACCACTCAGAACTTCATAGCAATGACCTGACGACCACTCAGAACTCCATAGCAATGACCTGACAGCCACTCCATAGCAACGACCTGACAACCACTCAGAACTCCATAGCAACGACCTGACAACCACTCCATAGCAACGACCTGACAGCCCCTCAGTGTGTTCTGGTCCTGTGAATGTGTTGTTTGGCTCTTCAGAGGTGGACTTCTGTCAGTCGGCAGCGTGTCAGAACGGGGCCACATGTGTGGATCAGAAGAACACATACGTCTGCATCTGCCCCGTCAACTTCGAGGGGCGACACTGTGACAAAGGTGACACACACACACACACACACACACACACACACACACCAGCAGCGTCACACAGCTGAACATCTACTCATCTTTAAATCCTGTCGTCTGTCCCACAGAAATATTCCCATCCAGTTCCTACGGATGTTTGTACAAGAACGGCGGCTGCGATCACTTCTGTGTGGAGATCACTGACTCGACCCATCGCTGCGATTGTGCTCCTGGATACACACTGCACACGGACAACAGCAGCTGCGTGCCACAGGGTGCGTCTCTCACACACACACACACACATCCCCTCGCTCCGGCATCCCTCCTCCTCCCCAGCTCCTCCTGCATGACTCCGGCATCTCGTACACACTCCTCATCCCAGCATTAGTAGAGCCACTGGGAGTGTGTGAGTGAGCTCCAGTTGAAGACAAATACGCTTAACCTTATTAGGTTTATGATTATATGGACAAAGGAACGCGTGAAATGAGCTTTAAATATGCTGTTAACTGCAGAACTAGCTCAGGATATTTCCATCTTGTTAAAATTAAACTTTCTTTATTGGCATCAATGGTTCTATGAAGAACCTTTAACATCCACAGAATCTTTCTATTCCACAAAATATTCTTTTTGGCGCAAAAAGGTTTTTAGGTTTTTTAAATATTCTTAATACTAAGTAAAATGGCATTTACTCACCCTGATGTCGTTTGAAACCTGTAAGATTTTCTTCATCTTCAGAACACACAGTTTTCTGTCTCTCCATTAACAGTGCAAATAACTACCACTTTCACACTTCACAATATCATAAGAGATTGTAAAACTAATCCATATGAATCGAGCGGTTTAATCCATATTTTCTGAAGAGACTCGATCGCTTTATATGATGAACAGATTTAGGCTTTTATGCACATTTAACATTGATCAGTGAACATAAACATAAGCTCAAACATGCTGTGTTACACAAGATAATGAACATCATCAGTTCACGCACATCAAGCGAACATGCTTCCGTTTACCACAACTGGTGTGAGTTGGTGAATGTTTAGCCTAAATTCAATCTCTTCATCATTAAAGCGATCGTGTCTCTTCAGAAAATTTGGATTAAACCGCTCGATTCATATGGATTAGTTTTACTCTTTATGAACTTTTTAAAGCATAAAAGTGGTAGTTGCGTAGCTGTCAATGGAGCGACAGAAAGCTCTCAGATTTACATTACATTTTACATTTAGCAGACGCTTTTATCCAAAGCGACTTACAACTGAGGACTAAAGACAAGTCAAGTCATTGTGAAGAGGCAAAAACAACAATTTTGAGCAATTTTTGAAGTGCTCAAAATACAAAGTTCAGGCATTGCTCAGAGTAGCATAAGCCAGACAAGGGAGGATTTACAGGAAAAGGAAGGAATTTTTTATTATTAGTAGTATTTATTTATTTATTTATTTATTTAATTAATTTTTATGTTAAAGGTGCCTTATGTCAAAAAATCAATTCATACTCCACATATTCCATACCAGATGGGGGCAGTATACCTCCAGAAAGTTGGCCTACTCTAGTCTGTTTTTTAGTTTCAGGTTGTTAATCTTCTAAAACCGTCAAATAGTCCACTTTGTCCCGCCAAAGCCTATTTTGATCGGTGAGGGATGTAGAATAGAATGACTTCTGCCGCTGCGTTTGACAGGGCGCATTACGAGCAGAGAGAGAGAGAGAGAGAGAGAGAGAGAGAGAGAGAGAGAGAGAGAGAGAGAGAGAGAGAGAGCTCGGCCGCGCGCGCGCACTCTCACGTCTACAAACAACACGAGCGCGGTCCTGCTCTCTCTCCCTCGCGCATATTAATCAAATCAATTGACACTATAGTAAGACCGCAGTTTCACGTGGAGCATTTGGAGATTTTTAGAGATTAAAGAGATACAAGCCGTGCGAGTTATTCGTGTGTTGCAGTTTGGCTGGTGGTTATGTATGTTGCCCGCATACATCGGGCAACACCGGCCGGGCCGGGGCTAGTAATTTAGCATGCTAATTCAGGTTTATATCTCGGCAGCACTATAACTTGTCATTTTTTTAATGACATCATTGCACTTATTTCTTCTCATTCTTTTGATACATGTAGCTAATTTTTTGGATATTTTTACCTCAATTTTTACATATGGCACCTTTAAGTGCTCACGGAAGAGATGAGTTTTCAGTTGTCTTTTGAATGTTGTCAGGATGTTGTTTGAATTTCAAAAAGAAAATTTATTTTTCTTCTTTTTTTTTTTTTAAGATAAAAAAGATCTTAATTTGTGTTCCGAAGATGAACGAAAATCTTACGGGTTTGAAAGGACGTGGAGTAAATGATGAAAGAATTTTCATTTTTTGGAGAAATGGCCCTTTAAGAACTGATAACTGATAACTTCCTCCGGATAACCCAGAATGGCTCTGGGAAAATCCCTTTTAGAACCTTTACTTTTTGAGAGTGTATTTAGTAGGTACTTCATTTGAATAAGAACTTACATTGTGACTGTTAAAAAAAGTATATTGTACTTTCATTCATAATTCTTCTGCCATGGCCTCATGGGATAAACAAGTGTCCATCAGATTGAGAGATCACTTTGGGAGAAGTAGGTCATCCGGGTCTGTGAATTCAAACACACTACTCTTCTCTCGCCCACTATATAGTAGGGAAGTCTGCGTATTGGGATGGGTCCAGTGCACATCAATGTTCTGGATAACAGTAAAATCCTCCTGTTTGGTGCTGTGTTGTCCACAGCGTTGTCCACATTAACCCATGTTGTATTTCTCAGATGGTTTCCCGTGTGGTCGTCTGGTGGAGAAGGGTGTGAGTCCCAGGATAGTGAAGGGGGACGTGTGTCCGAAAGGACAGTGTCCGTGGCAGGTGAGGATCCATGACCCAATCACATTATCCATGATCAGAAAATAAAGGTGCCAAAAGGTTGTTGTTTTGCAGTGATTCGAAGAACCATTCTGGGTTCCCTAAAGAACCTTTCAGTAAAGAACCGTTTTTTCTTAGTGTGAAGAACAAGAACCTTTTGTGGAATGGAAAGGATCAATGTACAGTCAAACCAAAAATTATTCACACACCAGATATAATTTTTGATATTGTTTCACTAGTGTGTGCAGGACACTATAGTTCATCTATGTAAGTGAGGAGAGCAAAATAAAGTAAACTGTGACATTACACACAATGATTTTTCATACAGTGACTACCAGTAACATTTATAGAAATTTGGGATCAAAAATTATTCAGACACTTTGACCTGACCATGTTTTGCTCAAAGTTATCTGACATTATCAAGATGAATTTGTTCAGACACATCTTGTCATATTTTATTACCCTTTTCTTAACTGTAGCGAATAAACTGTGATAATATGAGAAATATTGAAGGTGTGTGAATAAATGTAGATTTGACTGTATGTTAAAGGTTCTTCATGGAAACATCAATGCCGATAAAGAACCGTTATTTCTGTGCATGTTCTCCACAGGCTTCACTGCAGCTTTCTGGAGTGTATAAATGCGGAGGAGTTATTCTAGATTCCCAGTGGATTCTCACTGCGGCTCATTGTGTCTGGAATAGGGATCCAACCATCTTACAAGTGACAGTCGGTAAGAAGTTACTTTGGGGTTTGTTAAGTGAAACTCCAATTATGCTGCGTTTACATCATGACAAAATTACTGCTACTCGTTCTTAGCGTTTGGAAACTCTGAGTTTTAAAAGCTCCATCTTCTCCCACTTTGTGATGCCATATACGAATCAAAACAATCAAAACTTCTGGCTCCTCTTTTCTTCAGTGTTGCGGAAAGTTACTTTTAAAAGTAATGCATTACAATATTGAGTTACTCCCCAAAAAAAGTAACTAATTGCGTTACGTTACTTTTGCTTTACTTTTTCTCAGCTGGGCTGGGCTTGCTTGTTTGTTTTTTAATAACAAAAAAAGGTTATATTTTTTGCAAATGTAAAGGCCCTTTCACACCAAAAGTGAAATAATAATCCTCAGGCTGAAGGAAATGCATATTTACTCCTGTACAGTAGAGTACAGTAGAGGTGAAACTAAAAATAATTTAATATTGTGCAAAAGTTTGTGTATTTCAGTAATTCAAATTAAAAGGTGAAAGTAATATATTTAGTATATATAACTATAAATATATGCATGATTATACTTTTCAGAGGGCTAACATTTCTGTATTTTTATTGATTTAATGTAATATTCTAATTTTCTGAGATTTTGAATTAGGGGTTTTCATAAGCTGTAATCATCAAAATTCTAACTTTTGAGAGTAGAGTGCAGTAGAGCTAGAGTACAGTAGAGTACAGTAATGTGCAGCAGAGTACAGTAGAGATAGAGTACAGTAGAGTACAGTAATGTGCAGCAGAGTACAGTAGAGGTAGAGGTAGAGTACAGTAGAGATAGAGTACAGTAGAGGTAGAGTACAGTAGAGATAGAGTACAGCAATGTGTAGTAGAGTACAGTAGAGTACAGTAATGTGCAGTAGAGTACAGTAGAGATAGAGTACAGTAGAGATAAAGTACAGCAATGTGTAGTGGAGTACAGTAGAATACAGTAATGTGCAGTAGAGTACATTAAAGTACAGTAGAGGTAGAGTACAGTAGAGATAGAGTACAGTAGAGATAGAGTAAAGCAGAGGTAGAGTACAGTAGAGATAGAGTACAGCAGTGTGTAGTAGAGTACAGTAGAGTACAGTAATGTGCAGTAGAGTGCAGTAGAGTACAGTAATGTGCAGTAGAGTACATTAAAGTACAGTAGAGGTAGAGTACAGTAGAGATAGAGTACAGCAGAGATAGAGTACAGCAATGTGTAGTAGAGTACAGTAGAGTACAGTAATGTGCAGTAGAGTACAGTAGAGTACAGTAATGTGCAGTAGAGTACAGTAAAGGTAGAGTACATTAAAGTACAGTAGAGGTAGAGTACAGTAGAGATAGAGTAAAGCAGAGGTAGAGTACAGTAGAGATAGAGTACAGCAGTGTGTAGTAGAGTACAGTAGAGTACAGTAATGTGCAGTATAGTACAGTAGAGTACAGTAATGTGCAGTAGAGTACAGTAGAGTACAGTAATGTGCAGCAGAGTACAGTAGAGATAGAGTACAGTAGAGATAGAGTACAGCAATGTGTAGTAGAGTACAGTAGAGTACAGTAATGTGCAGTAGAGTACATTAAAGTACAGTAGATGTAGAGTACAGTAGAGATAGAGTACAGCAGAGGTAGAGTACAGTAGAGATAGAGTACAGCAATGTGTAGTAGAGTACAGTAGAGTACAGTAATGTTTAGTAGAGTACAGTAGATTACAGTAATGTGCAGTAGAGTACATTAAAGTGCAGTAGAGGTAGAGTATAGTAGAGATAGAGTACAGTAAAGTACAGTAGAGGTAGAGTAGAGGTAGACTACCGTAGAGGTAGAGTACAGTAGAGGCGGAATACAGTAGAGTACAGCAGCGGTAGAGTACAGTAGAGTACAGTAGAGTACAGTAAATGTAGAGTACAGTAAAGGTAGAGTACAGTAGAGTACAGTAGCGTTAGAGTACAGTAGAGTACAGTAATGTTAGAGTACAGTAGAGTAAAGTAGAGGTAGAGTACAGTAGAGTACAGTAGAGTACAGTAAAGTTAGAGTACAGTAGAGTACAGTAGAGGTAGAGTACAGTAGAGTACAGTAGAGTTAGCGTACAGTAGCGTTAGAGTACAGTAAAGGTAGAGTGCAGTAGAGTACAGTAAAGGTAGAGTACAGTAGAGTTAGAGTACAGTAAAGGTAGAGTACAGTAGAGCGCAGTAGAGGTAGAGTACAGTAGAGTTAGAGTACAGTAAAGGTAGAGTACAGTAGAGTACAGTAGAGGTAGAGTACAGTAGAGTACAGTAAAGGTAGAGTACAGTAGAGTACAGTAGAGGTAGAGTACAGTAGAGTACAGTAGAGTTAGAGTACAGTAGAGTTAGAGTACAGTAAAGGTAGAGTGCAGTAGAGTACAGTAAAGGTAGAGTACAGTAGAGTTAGAGTACAGTAAAGGTAGAGTACAGTAGAGCGCAGTAGAGGTAGAGTACAGTAGAGTTAGAGTACAGTAAAGTTAGAGTACAGTAGAGTACAGTAGAGGTAGAGTACAGTAGAGTACAGTAGAGTACAGTAAAGTTAGAGTACAGTAGAGTACAGTAGAGGTAGAGTACAGTAGAGTACAGTAGAGTTAGCGTACAGTAGATTTAGAGTACAGTAAAGGTAGAGTGCAGTAGAGTACAGTAAAGGTAGAGTACAGTAGAGTTAGAGTACAGTAAAGGTAGAGTACAGTAGAGCGCAGTAGAGGTAGAGTACAGTAGAGTTAGAGTACAGTAAAGGTAGAGTACAGTAGAGTACAGTAGAGGTAGAGTACAGTAGAGTACAGTAAAGGTAGAGTACAGTAGAGTACAGTAGAGGTAGAGTACAGTAGAGTACAGTAGAGTTAGAGTACAGTAGAGTTAGAGTACAGTAAAGGTAGAGTGCAGTAGAGTACAGTAAAGGTAGAGTACAGTAGAGTTAGAGTACAGAAAAGGTAGAGTACAGTAGAGCGCAGTAGAGGTAGAGTACAGTAGAGTTAGAGTACAGTAAAGGTAGAGTACAGTAGAGTACAGTAGAGGTAGAGTACAGTAGAGTTAGAGTACAGTAAAGGTAGAGTACAGTAAAGTACAGTAGAGGTAGAGTACAGTAGAGTACAGTAGAGTTAGAGTACAGTAGAGTTAGAGTACAGTAAAGGTAGAGTACAGTAGAGCACAGTAGAGGTAGAGTACAGTAGAGTTAGAGTACAGTAGAGGTAGAGTAGAGTAGCGTACAGTAGAGGTAGAGTACAGTAGAGTTAGAGTACAGTAAAGGTAGAGTGCAGTAGAGTACAGTAAAGGTAGAGTACAGTAGAGTTATAGTACAGTAAAGGTAGAGTACAGTAGAGTACAGTAGAGATAGAGTACAGTAGAGTTAGAGTACAGTAAAGGTAGAGTGCAGTAGAGTACAGTAAAGGTAGAGTACAGTAGAGGTAGAGTAGAGTAGCGTACAGTAGAGGTAGAGTACAGTAGAGGTAGAGTAGAGGTAGAGTACAGTAGAGGTAGAGTACAGTAGATGTACAGTAGAGGTAGAGTACAGTAGAGGTAGAGTACAGTAGAGTGCAGTAGAGTACAGTAGAGGTAGTGTACAGTAGAGTATAGTAGAGGTAGAGTAGAGTACCGTAGAGGTAGAGTAGCGTACAGTAGAGGTAGAGTACAGTAGAGTACAGTAGAGGTAGAGTACAGTAGAGTACAGTAGTGTGTGGTAGAGTTTTGGTACTGTTGATGTTCCTCCTCTCAGATCTCATCTTTCGGTGTTCTTTTATCTCCTGTAGGCGAACACATCCTGGATAAAGACGAAGGAACCGAACAGACGAGGAGAGTGTCTAAAGTGTTGGTCCACCCGTGGTATAACCACTCCAGCGCTGACAGCGACATCGCCCTGCTACGTCTCGTCAGCCCCGTCACACTCGACCGCTTCGCCGTGCCGATCTGCCTTCCTCCCGCTAACGGCACGTTCGTTCGCACGCTAGCGTCGGTGCGCATGTCAACGGTCAGCGGCTGGGGTCGCCTGACCCAGTCGGGCCCGGTGTCTGTGGTTCTGCAGAGGCTCGAGGTGCCCAAGGTCTCGCTGGACGAGTGTCGGGCTCAGTCCGGCCTGAAGGTGAGCAGGAACATGCTGTGCGCCGGCTTCCTCCAGGGCGGCCGAGACTCGTGTCAGGGGGACAGCGGCGGCCCGCTAGTCACTCGCTACCGGAACACATGGTTTCTGACTGGGATCGTGAGCTGGGGGAAAGGCTGCGCTAGCGCCGGCGTATACGGCATCTACACGCGCGTGTCCGTCTTTGTGGAGTGGATTGTGAAGACTGTGGCCAGCGCATGAATGAACAAGAGTTTCTGAATGTTAATCTTCCCTCGCACCGTGTAACACAGCTTTCCCTCGCACCCTGAAATTATACTTCTTTTTTTCAGAAAGCTTATTTTATTTCATTTTGATCATTTTTTTTCTATTTTTAATGCCATTTTATTGTTCTTTTTTATTTGATTTACCTTTAAATGACTAGATTTGATTAATAAAAAATAAATAAATAAATAGTAATTTGAGCACATTCCTCAAATTCTTTCAACTTAAATTCAAAATAACTCACAATTTTACGCATAACCGTTTTAAAGGGTTAGTTCCCCCAAAAATGAAAATTCTGTCAGTAATTACTCTCCCTCATGTTGTTCAACCCCGTAAGACCTTCGTTCATCTTCGGAACACGAATTAAGATATTTGTGATTAAATCTGAGAGCTGGATCACTCCTCCATAGGCTTCTAAGGAATTGAAACTTGCCAGCCCCGAAAAGTTATTAAAGACATCGTTAAAATAGTCCAAGTGACTACAGTGGCTCAATCTTAAGTTTATCAAGCGACGAGAATACTTTTTGTGCGCAAAAAAAAACAAAAATAACGACTTTATTTTAACAATTCATTTCCTTCTCTGTGGGCCTCGAGTGAGTTCACTAGTGTAACAGCGCAGCACTTCTGTTGTTGTACGTCACACGCATCACACACATGACCAGCGTCGGCCAATAGTGAGCCTACGTGTGACGTAGCTTTACGCAATCACACTACGCTAACTGACTCGAGGCCCACAGAGAAGGAAATTAATAGTTGAAATAAAGTCGTTATTTTTGTTTGTTTTTGCGCACAAAAAGTATTCTCGTCGCTTGATAAACTTAAAGTAACACTATGTAGTTTTTCAACCTTCATAATATATTTCCAAGACCCTTGTGATGGTACATCGACTTACAATAGGTTAAATGACACGTCTGCCATAGCCTGACGTGGTCTGTATCGCTTTTACTGGCACTATGTAACTTCGGGTTTCGGGTAGTAACCGGAGCACAAAAAGAACTACAAAATTAGACTGCTTTACGGCATACATAGTTTTTCTTCGTTTGTGATGTCTTTCATAAAATCATGCATCATACTCTACCTTGTCTGTGGCCATTGTTTATTCCAAAGCCGGTGCTGGATAAACAGAGAGCGTGCGCGTGCGACAGTGCGGTAGGCTAAATTATTTACGACAGCGGTAATGGACAATTCCGCTTCCAACCTGTAGGGTGACCGCAGAGGAAAAGTTCCTTGGCGTTGCTTTAAGATTGAGCCACTGTAGTCACTTGGACTATTTTAATGATGTCTTTAATAACTTTTCGGGGAACAAGTTTCAATCCCTTAGAAGCCTATGGAGGAGTGATCCAGCTCTCAGATTTAATCAAAAATATCTTAATTCGTGTTCCGAAGATGAACGAAGGTCTTACGGGGTTGAACAACATGAGGGAGAGTAATTACTGACAGAATTTACATTTTTGGGTGAACTATCCCTTTAATTCAGCTCAAAATATCTTACATTGAGTGTCTTTGCCAACCTCTTGTGGGAAAAAAAATGTTTCTGAATGTTATTTAAAGGGAAGTGTGTCTTCAGGTTCCATGTTCACAGTCACAAACACACTGAGTCGGAAATTCTCGTCCGAAATTTTTGCATGTTAAAAAATTAATACGAACTCATGTTGTGTCAATCACGTGTACACACTGCCTCTGAATGATGAATACGAAAAAACGCATGTGAAAGTTTCGGACTCAGTGTGCAAGGTCAATAGCCGTGTTTCCATTCACCTATTTTAATGTGAATTTTGGAATATCTCATGTAACTTGTTGGATGGAAACGCCAAGATACACACAAATTCAAAAAATGCGCAAGAAAATGTGTGTGCTCAATTGAGTCAGATAATTGTTTTCTTTGATAAGAAGTCCTGCAAATAAACTACAATTGATTTACCGAGTAAATCCATCAATGCACAACAACAAACTCACGTGACTTGTGCACAAAAATTGGAATAGCGCATAAAACATTTCAAATAAAGCAAAGTTTCCATCTGTGTTCAAGAGAACAAATTCATCACTTCCTGAGAAATTGGCTCAAAATATCCGTAATAAACATGTAAGTTTCTGCAATCGTGCTCTTTTTCCCTCCATCATAAACGAGTTTGTCTCACAGATTGTCTACAGTTTTATAACTGATGTTTTGCGCCAGGAATTGACGATTTTGTTCTCTTGAACACATGATGCAAACACTGCTTAGTTCCAAATGTTTTATGTCAAGTCACCTTGATTTATACAGCGCTTTTAATAATATAGATTGTTTCAAAGCAGCTTTACAGTGATAATAGGACATTAAAGTAACAGAGATTGTTTAGGCTTTACTTTATGCCATATTCCAAGTTAAACTGAGTTAGGGCCGAGACTTACGGTGTTTAGCATTGTGAAGAAACATTGGGACCGGATAATCTAGTTACTTTTGCAATTAAAAAAATGACACACTTCACTTTTAAGGACACATGCAAGTGAGAATATATAACAAACCCTGGCAGAACATGTTTCAAATTTGTATTATGTATCCAAAATAAAATAATTTTTTCAAATGTTGTCCGTTGTCTTGTCTCTCTGTGCATGAGTGAGTGAGGGAGTGTGTTCAGCTCGAGCGCTGGACAGTATTTAGACTTCAGACCTTTGAAACTCCAGCACAAGAACTGAAGCGCTGGTCAACATGCGTCTCCTTTCGGGGTTTCACGTCCTCTGGAGTCTTTACTGTTGTCAGTCGGCTACAGGTAAACACACAACTACAAAACCAGGTGCAGTAGTGTTTATAATGAGTGTTGTTATGCAGTCTTGTGTACGTGTGTGTTCAGTGTTCACGGGACGGGATAATGCAGTCTTGTGTACGTGTGTGTTCAGTGTTCACGGGACGGGATAACGCAGTCTTGTGTACGTGTGTGTTCAGTGTTCACGGGACGGGATAATGCAGTCTTGTGTACGTGTGTGTTCAGTGTTCACGGGACGGGATAACGCAGTCTTGTGTACGTGTGTGTTCAGTGTTCACGGGACGGGATAATGCAGTCTTGTGTACGTGTGTGTTCAGTGTTCACGGGACGGGATAACGCAGTCTTGTGTACGTGTGTGTTCAGTGTTCACGGGACGGGATAATGCAGTCTTGTGTACGTGTGTGTTCAGTGTTCACGGGACGGGATAATGCAGTCTTGTGTACGTGTGTGTTCAGTGTTCACGGGACGGGATAATGCAGTCTTGTGTACGTGTGTGTTCAGTGTTCACGGGACGGGATAACGCAGTCTTGTGTACGTGTGTGTTCAGTGTTCACGGGACGGGATAACGCAGTCTTGTGTACGTGTGTGTTCAGTGTTCACGGGACGGGATAACGCAGTCTTGTGTACGTGTGTGTTCAGTGTTCACGGGACGGGATAACAGTCTTGTGTACGTGTGTGTTCAGTGTTCACGGGACGGGATAAAGCAGTCTTGTGTACGTGTTTGTTCAGTGTTCACGGGACGGGATAACGCAGTCTTGTGTACGTGTGTGTTCAGTGTTCACGGGACGGGATAACAGTCTTGTGTACGTGTGTGTTCAGTGTTCACGGGACGGGATAACGCAGTCTTGTGTACGTGTGTGTTCAGTGTTCACGGGACGGGATAACGCAGTCTTGTGTACGTGTGTGTTCAGTGTTCACGGGACGGGATAACGCAGTCTTGTGTACGTGTGTAATCAGTGTTCACAGGACGGGATAACGCAGTCTTGTGTACGTGTGTGTTCAGTGTTCACGGGACGGGATAACAGTCTTGTGTACGTGTGTGTTCAGTGTTCACGGGACGGGATAACAGTCTTGTGTACGTGTGTGTTCAGTGTTCACGTGACGGGATAACGCAGTCTTGTGTACGTGTGTGTTCAGTGTTCACGGGACGGGATAACAGTCTTGTGTACGTGTGTGTTCAGTGTTCACGGGACGGGATAACGCAGTCTTGTGTACGTGTGTGTTCAGTGTTCACGGGACGGGATAACGCAGTCTTGTGTACGTGTGTGTTCAGTGTTCACGGGACGGGATAACGCAGTCTTGTGTACGTGTGTGTTCAGTGTTCACGGGACGGGATAACAGTCTTGTGTACGTGTGTGTTCAGTGTTCACGGGACGGGATAAAGCAGTCTTGTGTACGTGTGTGTTCAGTGTTCACGGGACGGGATAACAGTCTTGTGTACGTGTGTGTTCAGTGTTCACGGGACGGGATAAAGCAGTCTTGTGTACGTGTGTGTTCAGTGTTCACGGGACGGGATAACGCAGTCTTGTGTACGTGTGTGTTCAGTGTTCACGGGACGGGATAACGCAGTCTTGTGTACGTGTGTGTTCAGTGTTCACGGGACGGGATAACAGTCTTGTGTACGTGTGTGTTCAGTGTTCACGGGACGGGATAACGCAGTCTTGTGTACGTGTGTGTTCAGTGTTCACGGGACGGGATAACGCAGTCTTGTGTACGTGTGTGTTCAGTGTTCACGGGACGGGATAACGCAGTCTTGTGTACGTGTGTGTTCAGTGTTCACGGGACGGGATAACAGTCTTGTGTACGTGTGTGTTCAGTGTTCACGGGACGGGATAACAGTCTTGTGTACGTGTGTGTTCAGTGTTCACGGGACGGGATAACGCAGTCTTGTGTACGTGTGTGTTCAGTGTTCACGGGACGGGATAACAGTCTTGTGTACGTGTGTGTTCAGTGTTCACGGGACCGGATAACGCAGTCTTGTGTACGTGTGTGTTCAGTGTTCACGGGACGGGATAACGCAGTCTTGTGTACGTGTGTGTTCAGTGTTCACGGGACGGGATAACAGTCTTGTGTACGTGTGTGTTCAGTGTTCACGGGACGGGATAACGCAGTCTTGTGTACGTGTGTGTTCAGTGTTCACAGGACGGGATAACGCAGTCTTGTGTACGTGTGTGTTCAGTGTTCACGGGACGGGATAACAGTCTTGTGTACGTGTGTGTTCAGTGTTCACGGGACGGGATAACAGTCTTGTGTACGTGTGTGTTCAGTGTTCACGGGACGGGATAACAGTCTTGTGTACGTGTGTGTTCAGTGTTCACGGGACGGGATAACAGTCTTGTGTACGTGTGTGTTCAGTGTTCACGGGACGGGATAACGCAGTCTTGTGTACGTGTGTGTTCAGTGTTCACGGGACGGGATAACAGTCTTGTGTACGTGTGTGTTCAGTGTTCACGGGACGGGATAACGCAGTCTTGTGTACGTGTGTGTTCAGTGTTCACGGGACGGGATAACAGTCTTGTGTACGTGTGTGTTCAGTGTTCACGGGACGGGATAACAGTCTTGTGTACGTGTGTGTTCAGTGTTCACGGGACGGGATAACGCAGTCTTGTGTACGTGTGTGTTCAGTGTTCACGGGACGGGATAACAGTCTTGTGTACGTGTGTGTTCAGTGTTCACGGGACGGGTTAACGCAGTCTTGTGTACGTGTGTGTTCAGTGTTCACAGGACGGGATAACGCAGTCTTGTGTACGTGTGTGTTCAGTGTTCACGGGACGGGATAACAGTCTTGTGTACGTGTGTGTTCAGTGTTCACGGACGGGATAACAGTCTTGTGTACGTGTGTGTTCAGTGTTCACGGGACGGGATAACAGTCTTGTGTACGTGTGTGTTCAGTGTTCACGGGACGGGATAACGCAGTCTTGTGTACGTGTGTGTTCAGTGTTCACGGGACGGGATAACAGTCTTGTGTACGTGTGTGTTCAGTGTTCACGGGACGGGATAACGCAGTCTTGTGTACGTGTGTGTTCAGTGTTCACGGGACGGGATAACAGTCTTGTGTACGTGTGTGTTCAGTGTTCACGGGACGGGATAACGCAGTCTTGTGTACGTGTGTGTTCAGTGTTCACGGGACGGGATAACAGTCTTGTGTACGTGTGTGTTCAGTGTTCACGGGACGGGATAAAGCAGTCTTGTGTACGTGTGTGTTCAGTGTTCACGGGACGGGATAACGCAGTCTTGTGTACGTGTGTGTTCAGTGTTCACGGGACGGGATAACGCAGTCTTGTGTACGTGTGTGTTCAGTGTTCACGGGACGGGATAACAGTCTTGTGTACGTGTGTGTTCAGTGTTCACGTGACGGGATAACGCAGTCTTGTGTACGTGTGTGTTCAGTGTTCACGGGACGGGATAACAGTCTTGTGTACGTGTGTGTTCAGTGTTCACGGGACGGGATAACGCAGTCTTGTGTACGTGTGTGTTCAGTGTTCACGGGACGGGATAACGCAGTCTTGTGTACGTGTGTGTTCAGTGTTCACGGGACGGGATAACAGTCTTGTGTACGTGTGTGTTCAGTGTTCACGGGACGGGATAACGCAGTCTTGTGTACGTGTGTGTTCAGTGTTCACGGGACGGGATAACAGTCTTGTGTACGTGTGTGTTCAGTGTTCACGGGACGGGATAACGCAGTCTTGTGTACGTGTGTGTTCAGTGTTCACAGGACGGGATAACGCAGTCTTGTGTACGTGTGTGTTCAGTGTTCACGGGACGGGATAACAGTCTTGTGTACGTGTGTGTTCAGTGTTCACGGGACGGGATAACGCAGTCTTGTGTACGTGTGTGTTCAGTGTTCACGGGACGGGATAACGCAGTCTTGTGTACGTGTGTGTTCAGTGTTTACGGGACGGGATAACAGTCTTGTGTACGTGTGTGTTCAGTGTTCACGTGACGGGATAACGCAGTCTTGTGTACGTGTGTGTTCAGTGTTCACGGGACGGGATAACAGTCTTGTGTACGTGTGTGTTCAGTGTTCACGGGACGGGATAACAGTCTTGTGTACGTGTGTGTTCAGTGTTCACGGGACGGGATAACGCAGTCTTGTGTACGTGTGTGTTCAGTGTTCACGGGACGGGATAACGCAGTCTTGTGTACGTGTGTGTTCAGTGTTCACGGGACGGGATAACGCAGTCTTGTGTACGTGTGTGTTCAGTGTTCACAGGACGGGATAACGCAGTCTTGTGTACGTGTGTGTTCAGTGTTCACGGGACGGGATAACAGTCTTGTGTACGTGTGTGTTCAGTGTTCACGGGACGGGATAACAGTCTTGTGTACGTGTGTGTTCAGTGTTCACGGGACGGGATAACGCAGTCTTGTGTACGTGTGTGTTCAGTGTTCACGGGACGGGATAACGCAGTCTTGTGTACGTGTGTGTTCAGTGTTCACGGGACGGGATAACAGTCTTGTGTACGTGTGTGTTCAGTGTTCACGGGACGGGATAACGCAGTCTTGTGTACGTGTGTGTTCAGTGTTCACGGGACGGGATAACAGTCTTGTGTACGTGTGTGTTCAGTGTTCACGGGACGGGATAACGCAGTCTTGTGTACGTGTGTGTTCAGTGTTCACGGGACGGGATAACAGTCTTGTGTACGTGTGTGTTCAGTGTTCACGGGACGGGATAACGCAGTCTTGTGTACGTGTGTGTTCAGTGTTCACGGGACGGGATAACAGTCTTGTGTACGTGTGTGTTCAGTGTTCACGGGACGGGATAACGCAGTCTTGTGTACGTGTGTCTTCAGTGTTCACGGGACGGGATAACAGTCTTGTGTACGTGTGTGTTCAGTGTTCACGGGACGGGATAACGCAGTCTTGTGTACGTGTGTGTTCAGTGTTCACGGGACGGGATAACGCAGTCTTGTGTACGTGTGTGTTCAGTGTTCACGGGACGGGATAACAGTCTTGTGTACGTGTGTGTTCAGTGTTCACGGGACGGGATAACAGTCTTGTGTACGTGTGTGTTCAGTGTTCACGGGACGGGATAACAGTCTTGTGTACGTGTGTGTTCAGTGTTCACGGGACGGGATAACGCAGTCTTGTGTATGTGTGTGTTCAGTGTTCACGGGACGGGATAACAGTCTTGTGTACGTGTGTGTTCAGTGTTCACGGGACGGGATAACGCAGTCTTGTGTACGTGTGTGTTCAGTGTTCACGGGACGGGATAACGCAGTCTTGTGTACGTGTGTGTTCAGTGTTCACGGGACGGGACAGGGCTCACGAGGTTCTGACCCGGAGCAGGCGAGCGAACTCGGGCTGGTTCGAGGAGATGAAGACGGGGAATCTGGAGAGAGAGTGTCTGGAGGAGAAGTGCTCGTATGAGGAGGCGAGAGAGGTGTTCGAACACACCGAAGCCACGGTCAGGATCACACACACACACACACACACACATTTACTGAAAAGAAGTGTTTCTGAAGGTGTTTTATCTACACAACCCTCATCCTTCCCTCGGGTCATTTTAAAAAAAGAGTGTTCATCAGAGGGTCCTAGACTCTAGGCCTGAACCACGAATACACACAAAAAAATTATTTAATGGATTCAAAGAGTTTTGTGGTTGACATTTTAAAAAGTAACAAATCCTTCCCTCACGGGTCAGTCTGACTCCCTTAGGAATTAATGGAATGCAAGGAATGCTTCAGTTCACACAGAAAAACCTACAAATGCTCAATTTAAACTAAAAATGCTAAAACTTTACCAGTAAATGATTGTATAATGTCTACATGTGTGTCTGAACGCACACTGAAGAGAAACTGACTTTAGGACCCAGAGGAACAGCTCATTTACTCCATATAGAGATATAAGGCCATCTAGAGTCATGAAATATCATCTTATATTATTATTATATTCTCACAAGAGTTCAAAGACTCCCAATGTAAGATATTTAGAGCTGAATTAAAAGGGTTATGCATGAAGTTGTGAGTTATTTTGAATTTAAGAATGTGCTTAAATTACTATTTATTTATTATTTATTGATCAAATCTAGTAATTTAAAGGTAAATAAAATAAAAAATAACAAAAAATCTACAAAGAAATTGCATTCAAAAATAGAAAAAATATTGTCAAAATTAAATAAAACAAAGTTTCTGGACAAACAAATAAAATGCAGTATAATATTATGGCTTCGGGTCATGTTGACCCGCGAGGGAAAGATGTGTAATACTTTGATACTAGTGTCAGAACAGGCATTGTGTATTCTGGCTCTTAAGTGGCATTGCGTCTGAAATATGAGTAAAGATGCTTTAATACAAGCAACTATCTAACTAATTTCTCCACACAGAACGAGTTCTGGAAGATCTACGATGGTGAGTTTTAAAGATATGTGACTTTTTGCTAAATTACATTTCTGCGTGATGAAGATGATTGTTTATGTTGTTCTGCAGTGAAAGATCACTGCGCTTCAAACCCGTGTGAGAATAACGGGCTGTGCACGAGTCCGAGCGCAGAGTCCTTCACGTGTCTGTGTGCGCCGGGCTTCAGCGGACGCTCCTGTGAGCGCGGTGAGAACTCACTCAGCAACTCTATTAGCACTTCACTTTAACTCTATCAGCCCTTCACTTCAACTCTATCAGCCCTTCACTTCAACTCTATCAGCCCTTCACTTTAACTCTATCAGCCCTTCACTTTAACTCTATTAGCCCTTCACTTTAACTCTATTAGCACTTCACTTCAACTCTATCAGCCCTTCACTTTAACTCTATCAGCCCCTCACTTCAACTCTATCAGCCCTTCACTTTAACTTTATTAGCCCTTCACTTTAACTCTATTAGCACTTCACTTCAACTCTATCAGCCCTTCACTTTAACTCTATCAGCCCCTCACTTCAACTCTATCAGCCCTTCACTTCAACTAGCCCTTCACTTTAACTCTATCAGCCCTTCACTTTAACTCTATTAGCCCTTCACTTTAACTCTATTAGCACTTCACTTCAACTCTATCAGCCCTTCACTTTAACTCTATCAGCCCCTCACTTCAACTCTATCAGCCCTTCACTTCAACTAGCCCTTCACTTTAACTCTATCAGCCCTTCACTTCAACTCTATCAGCCCTTCACTTCAACTCTATCAGCCCTTCACTTTAACTCTATCAGCCCTTCACTTTAACTCTATTAGCCCTTCACTTTAACTCTATTAGCACTTCACTTCAACTCTATCAGCCCTTCACTTCAACTAGCCCTTCACTTTAACTCTATCAGCCCTTCACTTCAACTCTATCAGCCCTTCACTTTAACTCTATCAGCCCTTCACTTTAACTCTATCAGCCCTTCACTTTAACTCTATCAGCCCTTCACTTCAACTCTATCAGCCCTTCACTTTAACTCTATCAGCCCTTCACTTCAACTCTATCAGCCCTTCACTTTAACTCTATTAGCCCTTCACTTTAACCCTATTAGCACTTCACTTCAACTCTATCAGCCCTTCACTTTAACTCTATCAGCCCTTCACTTTAACTCTATTAGCCCTTCACTTTAACTCTATTAGCCCTTCACTTCAACTCTATTAGCCCTTCACTCTAACTCTATTAGCCCTTCACTTTAACTCTATCAGCCATTCACTTCAACTCTATCAGCCCTTCACTTTAACTCTATTAGCCCTTCACTTCAACTCTATTAGCCCTTCACTTTAACTCTATTAACCCTTTACTGTAACTCTATCAGCCCTTCACTTTAACTCTATCAGCCCTTCACTTTAACTCTATCAGCCCTTCACTCTAACTCTATGAGCCCTTCACTTTAACTCTATTAGACCTTCACTCTAACTCTATTAGCCCTTCACTTTAACTCTATTAGCCCTTCACTCTAACTTTATTAGCCCTTCACTTTAACTCTATCAGCCATTCACTTCAACTCAATTAGCCCTTCACTTCAACTCTATTAGCCCTTCACTTTAAATCTATTAGCCCTTCACTTTAACTATATCAGCCCTTCACTTTAACTCTATCAGCCATTCACTCTAACTCTATTAGCCCTTCACTTTAACTCTATTAGCCCTTCACTCTAACTCTATTAGCCCTTCACTTTAACTCTATCAGCCATTCACTTCAACTCTATCAGCCCTTCACTTCAACTCAATTAGCCCTTCACTTCAACTGTATCAGCCCTTCACTTCAACTCAATTAGCCCTTCACTTTAACTCTATCAGCCATTCACTTCAACTCTATCAGCGCTTCACTTCAACTCAATTAGCCCTTCACTTTAACTCTATCAGCCCTTCACTTTAACTCGATCAGCCCTTCACTTTAACTCTATTAGCCCTTCACTTTAACTCTATCAGCCCTTCACCTTAACTCTATTAGCCCTTCACTTTAACTCTATCAGCCCTTCACTTTAACTCGATCAGCCCTTCACTTTAACTCTATTAGCCCTTCACTTTAACTCTATCAGCCCTTCACCTTAACTCTATTAGCCCTTCACTTTAACTCTATCAGCCCTTCCCTTTATTCTCATGCTCACTTTAACTCTATTAGCCCTTCACTCTAACTCTATTAGCCCTTCACTTTAACTCTATCAGCCATTCACTTCAAATCTATCAGCGCTTCACTTCAACTCAATTAGCCCTTCACTTTAACTCTATCAGCCCTTCACTTTAACTCGATCAGCCCTTCACTTTAACTCGATCAGCCCTTCACTTTAACTCTATTAGCCCTTCACTTTAACTCGATCAGCCCTTCACTTTAACTCTATCAGCCCTTCACTTTAACTCTAACAGCCCTTCACTTTAACTCGATCAGCCCTTCACTTCAACTCTATCAGCCCTTCACTTCAACTCTATCAGCCCTTCACTTCAACTCTATCAGCCCTTCACTTTAACTCGATCAGCCCTTCACTTCAACTCTATCAGCCCTTCACTTCAACTCTATCAGCCCTTCACTTCAACTCTATCAGCGCTTCACTTCAACTCAATTAGCCCTTCACTTTAACTCTATCAGCCCTTCACTTTAACTCGATCAGCCCTTCACTTTAACTCTATTAGCCCTTCACTTTAACTCGATCAGCCCTTCACTTTAACTCTATCAGCCCTTCACTTCAACTCTATCAGCCCTTCACTTTAACTCGATCAGCCCTTCACTTCAACTCTATCAGCCCTTCACTTCAACTCTATCAGCCCTTCACTTTAACTCGATCAGCCCTTCACTTTAACTCGATTAGCCCTTCACTTTAACTCTATTAGCCCTTCACTTTAACTCGATCAGCCCTTCACTTTAACTCTATCAGCCCCTCACTTTAACTCTATCAGCCCTTCACTTTAACTCTATCAGCCCTTCACTTTAACTCGATCAGCCCTTCACTTTAACTCGATTAGCCCTTCACTTTAACTCTATTAGCCCTTCACTTTAACTCGATCAGCCCTTCACTTTAACTCAATCAGCCCTTCACTTCAACTCTATCAGCCCTTCACTTCAACTCTATCAGCCCTTCACTTTAACTCGATCAGCCCTTCACTTTAACTCGATCAGCCCTTCACTTTAACTCTATCAGCCCCTCACTTTAACTCTATCAGCCCTTCACTTTAACTCTATCAGCCCTTCACTTTAACTCGATCAGCCCTTCACTTTAACTCGATCAGCCCTTCACTTCAACTCTATCAGCCCTTCACTTCAACTCTATCAGCCCTTCACTTTAACTCGATCAGCCCTTCACTTTAACTCGATTAGCCCTTCACTTTAACTCTATTAGCCCTTCACTTTAACTCGATCAGCCCTTCACTTTAACTCTATCAGCCCCTCACTTCAACTCTATCAGCCCTTCACTTTAACTCGATCAGCCCTTCACTTTAACTCGATTAGCCCTTCACTTTAACTCTATTAGCCCTTCACTTTAACTCGATCAGCCCTTCACTTTAACTCTATCAGCCCCTCACTTCAACTCTATCAGCCCCTCACTTCAACTCTATCAGCCCTTCACTTCAACTCTATCAGCCCTTCACTTTAACTCGATCAGCCCTTCACTTTAACTCGATTAGCCCTTCACTTTAACTCTATTAGCCCTTCACTTTAACTCTATCAGCCCTTCACTTTAACTCTATCAGCCCTTCACTTTAACTCTATCAGCCCTTCACTTTAACTCGATCAGCCCTTCACTTTAACTCGATCAGCCCTTCACTTTAACTCTATTAGCCCTTCACTTTAACTCTATCAGCCCTTCACTTGAACTCTATCAGCCATTCACTTCAACTCTATCAGCCCTTCACCTTAACTCTATTAGCCCTTCACTTTTACTCTATCTTTAACTCTATCACGTTCAAAAGGGACCATCAAAATAAAGTTACCCAATTTACTTCTGAAAAATGGCTAGATTGTAGGTTACAGATTAAACCTAGTTTGAGACCAGATGGGATCCATAGAATTTTTTTTTATTATTATTATTGTGCAGTCAACACTTCAAATTAAAAATGGAGTGAGGCCAAATGATGTCCAAATTTTGTAGAACATTTCGCTTTTAATGGGAAGTCATACTTTTACAGGGTTAAGGGACATTATTTTTTGTCATTAAAATGTTATTTAGTAATAAAATCTGTGTTAAACAGACAGAAGTTCAACCATTGTATAATTTTAATTGCCAAAAATGTTGTTCTTCCTCAGTGTTTCTGTCTTGTTTTTGAGCACAAATATTTAACATTCTTAAATCAAGATACATTTACTGGAGAAGCGAAATGACTGAAGATAGTGTTTAAAACAAGAGCAAATATCTGCTAATGGAGTCAGAAAAATAAACTTAATTCAAAGGGAATACAAGATTATTGTTCTGACTCCATTGGCAGATATTTGCTCTATAAGCACAAAACACGATTTTTATACATTTTTCAGAAAACAAGACTTCATATCTTGATAAGAATTAGGACAAACGAGACTGAGGAAGAAAACCAGTTTTTGCAAGTTTGTCTTTAAACTGGTTCATATTATTCTATGTTAATTTTACAGTATACAGTATAATCGTTTATCAACCATATCTAATGTAATAAACGAGGGATTTATGCTTCAAAAACTCTGAAAAGTGTCTACTAGATGTGAAACTCTTCTGAAGAGAATTTGGCGTCCAGAAAGAGTAAAAACGTGCTTGAAGTAAGAGATCAACCGAATGAATGCCTGATCCGGACTCAAGAACACGCACTCTTGGCCTCCTCAGAGACGCGCGGTGTTCCTGACTCCTGTGTGCATGAGAACGGGCACTGCGAGCACTTCTGCGTGGAGGAGGACGGCCGCCGCAACTGTTCCTGTGCCGACGGGTATTTCTCAGGGTCAGATGGTCAGAACTGCCTGACACACGGTGAGAATATCACAACTCACGAATCAAGACAAACGCTACATGTGTTCTTGTTCCAGCTTCTCTTTAATGCCCAGTGCTTCAATAATACAGCTGCAAATACTGTACAGATATGTTTAAAGGGATAGTTCACCCAAAAATGAAAATTAGCCCATGATTTACTCGCCCTCCAGTCATCCTAGGTGAATATGACATTCTTCTCTCAGACGAACACAATCAGAGCTATATTAAAAAATGTCCTGGCTCTTCCAAGCTTTATGATGGACAGATGCACTTTTATGATGGACAGATGCACTTTTATGATGGACAGATGCACTTTTATGATGGATAGATGCACTTTTATGATGGACAGATGCACTTTTATGATGAACAGATGCACTTTTATGATGGATAGATGCACTTTTATGATGGACAGATGCACTTTTATGATGGATAGATGCACTTTTATGATAGACAGATGCACTTTTATGATGGATAGATGCACTTTTATGATGAACAGATGCACTTTTATGATGGATAGATGAACTTTTATGATGGACAGATGCACTTTTATGATGGATAGATGCACTTTTATCATGGACAGATGCACTTTTATGGTGGATAGATGCACTTTTATGATGGACAGATGCACTTTTATGATGGACAGATGCACTTTTATGATGGATAGATGCACTTTTATGATGGACAGATGCACTTTTATCATGGACAGATGCACTTTTATGATGGACAGATGCACTTTTATGATGGACAGATGCACTTTTATCATGGACAGATGCACTTTTATGATGGATAGATGCACTTTTATGATGGACAGATGCACTTTTATGATGGACAGATGCACTTTTATGATGGATAGATGCACTTTTATCATGGACAGATGCACTTTTATGATGGATAGATGCACTTTTATGATGGATAGATGCACTTTTATGATGGATATATGCACTTTTATCATGGACAGATGCACTTTTATGATGGACAGATGCACTTTTATGATGGACAGATGCACTTTATCATGGACAGATGCACTTTTATGATGGATAGATGAACTTTTATGATGGACAGATGCACTTTTATGATGGATAGATGCACTTTTATCATGGACAGATGCACTTTTATGATGGATAGATGCACTTTTATGATGGACAGATGCACTTTTATGATGGACAGATGCACTTTTATGATGGATAGATGCACTTTTATCATGGACAGATGCACTTTTATGATGGATAGATGCACTTTTATGATGGATAGATGCACTTTTATGATGGATATATGCACTTTTATCATGGATAAATGCACTTTTATGATGGATAGATGCACTTTTATGATGGATAGATGCACTTTTATCATGGACAGATGCACTTTTATGATGGATAGATGCACTTTTATGATGGATAGATGCACTTTTATGATGGATATATGCACTTTTATCATGGATAAATGCACTTTTATGATGGATAGATGCACTTTTATGATGGATAGATGCACTTTTATGATGGACAGATGCACTTTTATGATGGATAGATGCACTTTACGTGTCTTTTAACTTTTATGCACTTAACTTTTATGCACTTTTATGATGGATAGATGCACTTTTATGATGGATAGATGCACTTTTATGATGGATAGATGCACTTTTATGATGGATAGATGCACTTTTATCATGGACAGATGCACTTTTATGATGGATAGATGCACTTTTATGATGGATAGATGCACTTTTATCATGGACAGATGCACTTTTATGATGGATAGATGCACTTTTATCATGGATAGATGCACTTTTATGATGGATATATGCACTTTTATCATGGACAGATGCACTTTTATGATGGATAGATGCACTTTTATGATGGATAGATGCACTTTTATGATGGACAGATGCACTTTTATGATGGATAGATGCACTTTTATGATGGATAGATGCACTTTTATCATGGACAGATGCACTTTTATGATGGATAGATGCACTTTTATCATGGACAGATGCACTTTTATGGACTTCAAAACAGTAATGGCCATTCACTGCCATTATAAAGCTTGGAAGAGCCAAGACATTTTTTTATATAACTCTGATTGTATTCGTCTGAGAGAAGAATGTCATATACACCTAGGATGACTTGAGGGAGAGTAAATCATGGGCTAATTTTCATGAACTATCCCTTTAATTACATAGAAAACTGTCTAATTCATTTATAATTAATTTGTTTAGAATCAAACCATTATAACTGTCCGTGTGTTACAGAGGCTTTTCCGTGTGGGAAGGTTCCACTTCTTCGGGATGGAGGTTCTGCTACGAACCTTCAGGATCCGAGGTCTCGAATCGTTGGTGGAGCCGAATGTCCTAAAGGTCACTGTCCGTGGCAGGTACAGAGGTCACCGTCACTGAACACACACGCTGATGTGTCATTACCGTCAAACACCTGTGTGTGTGTGTGTGTGTGTGTGTGGACAGGTGCTGCTGAAGTACGGCGAGAAGGGCTTCTGTGGAGGTGTGATCTATAAACCCACCTGGATCCTCACAGCCGCACACTGTTTAGAGAAAATCCAAGTCAAGTTTCTCAAGATAGTCGCAGGTACAGCCGCTCTCAGAGCAGATTTACTACACACGCTCTTCTGATTGGCTGTGATTTTTGATTGATTTGGTTGTGATTGCAGTGCACCTGCCGAGAGACTCCGCCCACACGCTCTTCTGATTGGCTGTGATTTTTGTCTTGATTTTGTCGCGCCCGATTAGAACACGGTGTTTGACAAAATGCCTGTTTTAAATGAAAAGACAATCAGTAATATGTAAACAGTCAAGACAAAAACAGTCAAAATATTGCAGCCTAACAAACCCGTAGCTGACAATTATGTCATTCGTATTAATTAAACAACAATTTTATCAAGAAGAGAAAATCACAACAATTTACTTGCATAACTACTTATTATACAAGTAATTGTTAAAAGGATAGTTCACCCAAAAATTCTGTCATTAGTTCTCATGCCATTCCAAAACCCAAAGCCTTTCGTTGAACACAAATGAAGATGTTTGTATTACAATCTGAGGGATTTCTGTCATTAAAACTCTATTCAACCGAAACTCTGACGAAGATCTATGAATATCTTCCTTTATGTTTCAAAGATGAAGGAAAGTCAACATGAGAGTGAGTAACTGATGACAGAAATCTTCTAACTATTTTAATAACTGAAATATAATATAATGTATTTGGTAAAGTGGGGGTTGATTATGATTTCATTTTCTAACTTTAGTTAGTGTGTAATGTTGCTGTTTGAGCATAAACAACATCTGCAAATTTACGACGCTCAAAGTTCAAAGCAAAGGGAGAGATTTGCTTTTACAGAAATCGCTTTTTAAGGACTACAACAAACGGCTGGTAGGAACTACAATGAGCTTCTTCACGGGTGAGTGACATCAGTAACCCTAGAATTTACATAAACCCCGCCCCCGGGAACACGATTTATAGATTATCATGACAGAAAATGCTAATCAATGACTTGAAGATCGTTAACTCCACATCAGCAACATTAATTCATGAACAAACCATTCAGAAATGTTGTATTCTAAATGTTGTCACTTCTTCTTGAGTCTCTCCATCTTTGTCCGGCTCCGGTTTGAACATACAAGGCTAAAAGTTTTTGAAATGTTCATTGTGTGTGTGTGCGTGAGCTGCTAACACATAAGCTCTTGAAGCTCCGCCCTCTGTGCCGGGAGCAGCAGCTCATTTGCATTTAAAGGGAAACACAAAAACGGCATGTTTTTGCTAACATGCTATAACAAATATCTGTGGTGTATTTTGAGCTAAAACTTCACATACACATTCATCAGAGACTTATTTTACATCTTGTGAAAAGGGGCATTATAGGACCCCTTTAAGATTGTTAATGACTAATTATTGTTGTTCTGTCGCCCTGTGACTCAGGAGAGCACGACATCGAGGTGGACGAAGGCACAGAACAGGTGATCCAGGTGGAGGAGATGCTAATGCACCCCGGCTACGTGTCGGAGACCGCGGACAGTGACATCGCCCTGCTGCGTCTGCGCAGACCCGTCGTCTACAGCGCGTACGCCGTGCCCGTGTGCCTGCCGGTGCGCGACATGGCGGAGCGCGTGCTGTGGGCCGTTAGCAAGCACACGGTGAGCGGGTGGGGCAAACGCAGCGAGGAAGGACCCACCTCACGTTTACTGCGCCGACTCCAGGTGCCGCGCATTCGCACGCAGGAGTGTGTGGAGAGCAGCAAACTCTCGCTCACTGATAACATGTTCTGCGCCGGTTACATCGAGGGAAAGCAGGACTCGTGTAAAGGCGACAGCGGCGGCCCGCTAGTGACCCGCTACAGAAACACCACGTTCCTGCTGGGAATCGTGAGCTGGGGGAAAGGCTGCGCTCGACCGGGATCCTACGGCATCTACACGCGCGTCTCCAACTACCTGCAGTGGATCCACGAAAATACAGCGAATTCTACTCAAGTGAAGCGTTAAAGCGAGTTCACCCAAAAATTTAAATTAGCCTATGATTTACTCTCCCTCAAGTCATCCCAGGTGTATATGACATTCTTCTTTCAGACGAATACAATCAGAGTTATATTAAAAAATGTCCTGGCTCTTCCAATCTTTATAATGGCAGTGAATGGCTGTTTCTGTTTTGAAGTCCATAAAAGTGCATCTATCCATCATAAAAGTGCATCTGTCCATCATAAAAGTGCATCTGTCCATCATAAAAGTGCATCTGTCCATCATAAAAGTGCATCTATCCATCATAAAAGTGCATCTGTCCATCATAAAAGTGCATCTGTCCATGATAAAAGTGCATCAATCCATGATAAAAGTGCATCTATCCATCATAAAAGTGCATCTATCCATCATAAAAGTGCATCTATCCATCATAAAAGTGCATCTGTCCATGATAAAAGTGCATCTATCCATCATAAAAGTGCATCTATCCATCATAAAAGTGCATCTATCCATGATAAAAGTGTATCCATCATAAAAGTGCATCTATCCATGATAAAAGTGCATCTATCCATCATAAAAGTGCATCTGTCCATGATAAAAGTGCATCAATCCATGATAAAAGTGCATCTATCCATCATAAAAGTGCATCTATCCATGATAAAAGTGTATCCATCATAAAAGTGCATCTATCCATCATAAAAGTGCATCTATCCATGATAAAAGTGTATCCATCATAAAAGTGCATCTATCCATGATTAAAGTGCATCTATCCATCATAAAAGTGCATCTGTCCATCATAAAAGTGCATCTGTCCATCATAAAAGTGCATCTGTCCATCATAAAAGTGCATCTGTCCATCATAAAAGTGCATCTGTCCATCATAAAAGTGCATCTATCCATCATAAAAGTGCATCTGTCCATCATAAAAGTGCATCTGTCCATGATAAAAGTGCATCTGTCCATCATAAAAGTGCATCTATCCATGATAAAAGTGAATCTATCCATCATAAAAGTGCATCTGTCCATCATAAAAGTGCATCTATCCATCATAAAAGTGCATCTGTCCATCATAAAAGTGCATCTATCCATCATAAAAGTGCATCTGTCCATGATAAAAGTGCATCTATCCATCATAAAAGTGCATCTGTCCATCATAAAAGTGCATCTGTCCATCATAAAAGTGCATCTGTCCATCATAAAAGTGCATCTATCCATCATAAAAGTCAAGTCAAGTCAAATATATTTATATAGCGCTTTTCACAATACAGATTGTATCAAAGCTGCTTCACCGTATCAATCAAAACAACTTAACAATGTTTGTTTATTACTGGAAAAAAGACATCCAAGTTTGGTAGAGCTTATCAATGGTATGATTGGTTAATTAATTTGAATATCCCCAACTGAGCAAGCCAAAGGCAACAGTGGTAGTGATAAAAGTAGTCCGGGATCCTACAGAATCTACACGCACTACTACCTGCCGTAGATCCACGAACATACAGCGAATTCTACTCATGTGAAGCATTAAAGCTTCTGAATTTGAGCGGTGCTCTGTTTATGTCTGATTTCCTCATTGTTTGACATTTTTATCCTCTCAATGCTTTGGCCTTCATTACCTCATTCACAAATAAACAATTCAGTAGAATGAAAATCATCTGTGTTTATTTGGTTTGCATGTTTATAAATGTGTGTGTGTACAAATTTTTCAGTCGCTCCAATGAGAATCCACACGATTGTGAGTTTCTCGTGAGTATATATTCACCATATACTTTGTATGTTGTTGTTCCAGGGCGAGGGTGTAGAATTAAAACCCGTTTATCGAGGATCGCCATCGTGGCTCATTAGGTCAAGAACTCTGATTAACATGGAAAAGCTGCCGTTTATTGCGTCAAAGTGTCGCGTCTGGTTAGGACAGGGTGTAATATGTAGTTAAACACTCACTATCACTAATAAGTGGTTTCTCACATTATACGGTTAGTACTGTTTCAAAATACTCTGTGTGAGACAAAGTCAGCATGAAGTTGCTCTCCTCTGTTGTGTCGTATATCCAGTGTTGCCAGATTGGAAATGTCCAATTATCGTACCAGTAGTTCAAAATTATCGTATTTGGAAGAAAATTGTCGTACACGACGTAAACGTGCAGAATACAGCTATTTATCCCAACATGTAGGATGGATTGTTTGGTTTTGTTGACGGGGGGTGGGGACGTGCGGGCCGGGCGACACCGTGTGGTGCCTGTGTGTGTGTATACGTGCTTGCGTGCAGGCAGGCGAGCCTGCGAAATGATTCTGGGTCAGAGTGAGAAGCGGTAGGATGTGTGTTTGGACGAACGACTGAAAACTCTGAAATTATCGTACATTATGGGATTTTTTTCATTATTGATCGTACATCGTACAGAGGTCAAAATTATCGTACAAATATGATAATTATCGTACATCTGGCAACACTGCGTATATACCAGCGAAACGCTTCTGGAACAAGACCAGATGTGGGCGGGGCTTGATTGTAGCCGTGGGGAATTGATTGGATGGTTGTGGTTTGAATTTAACATAATAATGATGTGCACCGATAAATCATTTAGAATAAAGCTGCAGTATTCCATAAAAATAAGAAGAGTTGTGCATTTTAATTACATGGTGACTTTAAAATCAAAGCCTGGTCCAATAATAAGTTTGATTACTCATTATCAGTGTGTCTGAGTGAATCTCACAGTCAGAAGCCCTTTGCTCCCGGTCGATCGGCAAATTTCATTCTCTTATTATCATCAGGATTCTGAGGAAACTTTGACCACGCGTGTGTCGGGAGGTGAACATGAACACTTGTGCCGTTGTGTTGCTGTGTGTCCTGGTATTTCACGGATCCATCGGTGGTAAGAATTGCGAGCGACACGAACTAAAATAACTCTCCCGTAATAATTAAAGAAGTAACTCGCGGCCGGGCGCCCAGTGTTCTATCGAGAGTGTTCGTGTCGCTCGTTTATCGATAACAACATAGACCGCATGTTAAATAACTTGCGTATCAAACTACTTCTGTTCTACCTCTGTTCCTCGCTGTTTTCAGTGTTTCTTGACAAAGATGGCGCCAGTTCTGTGTTGCAGCGCGTGAGGCGCGCGAACTCTTTCCTTGAGGAGATGAAGAGCGGGAATCTCGAGCGCGAGTGCATCGAAGAAATCTGCGATTACGAGGAGGCGCGCGAGGTGTTCGAGGACGACACAAAGACGGTATCACTCAGATATTATAACTCATTTGACATATTATTTTCATTTAAGTAACGTCGGGAATTCGTTTTGTTTCTCTTTTGCAGAAACAGTTTTGGTTGAGTTACTCTGGTGAGTAATTTAGCAAAATAAATGTGACCCACAGCCACCCACAAAAAATAAACATGGCACACCATAGTTTCCTCAAAAACTGTAGTCAAGTATTAGTAGCCTATACATAAGTTATTTTCACTGAGAGAATCTTTCTGAGTTTAGGCTATTAGTAGCCTACAGTTGTGACCACTGACCACAGTATTATATAATCATAACACAGTAAAAAACAGTTATTGACCTGAAGTCAAAGGTTCTGTTTGTTCAAAAGGTGTTAATGTAATATGGAAGCTTATTTCTGCCACAGAATAAAACATTTTAAAAGATAATTTCGACTTTTTATCTCACAATTGCAAATTTAAATCTCGCAATTCTGACTTTATTTCTCAGAATTGCATGTTTATATCTTGCAAATCTGACTTTATAACAAGCAATTGCGTGATATAAAGTCACAATTGCGAGTTATAAAGTCTAATTCTAAGGGTAAAAAAGACTAACTTTTTTTTAGTCAGAATTGCATGTTTATTTATCCCAAATGTGTGTTATTAAGTCAGAATTGTGAGATATAAACATGCAATTCTGAGATATAAACATGCAATTCTGAGAAAAAGTTTTTTTCAGCGACTTTATATCACACAATTCTGACTTTATATCACGCAATTCTGAGAAAAAAAAATACATTTTTTATTCTGTGGTGGAAACAAGCTTCCATGTTTCAGCTCAGTTCAAGATGCATTAAATTCCCACCCAATATACATGTGTTTTCATATTCATTAGTATAAACCAGTCTTTTTTTTAAACATTTGCTTGATTTATACATGTAATCATCTATAAATAAGCTAAGGAGCCGTGCTTGACCAATCCGTGCAAGAACAACGGCACATGTGTTTATCTGGCCAGCACCTACTACTGCCTGTGTCTGGAGGGGTTCGAGGGAAAATACTGTGAGAAAGGTACGTGAACGTGAAGAATAACCAGCAGCGTGTTCTTCTGAAAGCTCACAGATGTTTTCCACTGGCAGGGTTCGAGGAGACGCTGAAGTGTCTTCATGTGAACGGAGGCTGTGACCAGTTCTGCGAGGCTTCGGGACCCCGGCGCTCGTGTCGTTGTGCCACGGGATACACACTGGCTGCTGACGGGACGTCTTGTGTTGCTCAAGGTTGGAAGAATATATAAATAAAGACCTATAAACTTCAAATCTCAAAGTACACAAGGCTTATAAAACTTTCAAACTCCAAACTAAACTTATTTAAAGTGCCGCTATAATGCTTTTTTGAATATGACCTTTCATGTAGTCAATTCATATCAAGTCACCTTTATTTATACAGCGCTTTTTATAATAGTGTTTCAAAGCAGCTTTACAGAGATAACAGGAAAATAATGCAACAAAGTTTGTTTCCAGAAGAAAATAGCGTCACAGTCCAGCTGAAGTAAGTTCGGTGATGTTTCATTTTTGTTGTAAAAAAGTTATTAATTTAGTTCATTAAAATATATATATATAGCCGCTCTGGAGAAAACTGTGATGTCATCGTCCAGCTCAGTTCAGTTCTCATATATGATTCTGAACTGAAACGAGTCGTCAGTAATTCAGTCTCACTTCCTGCTGAATCTGTAGGATTGTAACTTATTTGCATAATGAAAGCCTGTGGTCCTGATTGGCTGAGCAGCGTCTCTTAGCTCCGCCCTCAAACACTAGTGTATCTGAGACTGGAAGAGTTTGTGTTGTTGGTGTCGAGAAGACGCTGTTTTCTGAGATTGATACGGTAAAACCCACGCCATCGTTACTGTTCGTATCACTGTGATCAAGAGCTGAGATTCAGATATGATAATGAGCGTTTGCTTTCTGACCAATCACAGCAGAGCAGCTCTCAGAGAGGCGGGGCTTAGAGAGACTGAATCCTCGATCGAAGCGTTTCAGACACTGAGAGAAAAGAGCTGAAGCTGCAGTGGAGATTATGAGGAAATTAAAGTGTTTTTGATCTTGGATGCGTGTAAACCTGATTTAAGAGATGCCAAAACAACATTAGGAACCTTTAAAATAACAGGGGCACCTATTCAACATTCAATGTTTCTCTTGCCAAACCTTTTCTATTTAAACTGATTTGTTCCAGTTAAATATCCATGTGGGAAGATTCCGCTTCAGACGACAGACACAGATCATTCTCATAAACAGCTTGCGGGGGGGATTCACTGTCCCAGAGGTCACTGTCCTTGGCAGGTAACAGTAAATGTGTTCGTCAGCGTGTCACGAGAAGAAGCGATCAGATGATGAGTGTGTTCTGTCTCCAGGCGCTGATAGATTATAACGGAGAGAGTGTGTGTGGAGGAGCTCTTCTGGACGACGGCTGGGTCGTGACAGCGGCTCACTGTGTTCATCAGAAGGACCTGACGCGTTTGAAGGTCATCACAGGTGTCTGAAGTGTGGATTGATGATCAAGTCATATTTATTTCTACAGCGTTTTATACAGTACAGGGGTGTGTTTCCCATACAACACTGTAACTCACTGCTTAATGGAGAAGGCCTACTTCACTTTAAAATGGAAATTACCCCATGATTTACTCTCCCTCAACTCATCCTAGGTGTATATGACTTTCTTCTTTCAGACGAATACAATCAGAGTTATATTAAAAAATATCCAAATATCCTGGCTCTTCCTAGCTTTATAATGGCAGTGAATTTCAACCAACAGATTGAAGCTCATAAACGTGCTTCTATCCATGATAAAAGTCCATGTTCGTTTGGCCGGAAGCTAGTTATTTTACTTTATAAAGTTTTAAATATCAATATTTTTCTTACACAAACTCATCGTTTGGCGTCAGAAGGCCTTTATTAAGATGCACGTTTTTGAGCTTCAATCTGTTGGTTGCAATCCACTACAATTATACAACTTGGAAGAGCCAGGATATTTTTTAATATAACTCTGATTGTATTCGTATGAAAGAAGAAAGTCATATACACCTAGGATGAGTTGAGGGAGAGTAAATCATGGGCTAATTTTCATTTGAAAGTGAAGTACTGCTTTAACTTGATTTTTGAAGAAATCAAGTTGCTAGTCACGAATGTTTCCCGAAACCGTATTGTCGCAAATTGGTCGTTCGACCACATTGGTTAATGATATCATGTAGGTGTTGGAGTAATAACTACTTTTAATGAATCTGTTTGAGATCTAATTAATGATCGATGTTTTGCTATGAATTACGGATGTGGCATCTGAGGACTATTTCTCATTTTTCTCAGTTATTTTGCCTTATTTCCAGATTTAATCATTCCCGTTAAAAATCAAAGATGGCGCTGCTGTGAATAATGTCCATAGTTCCAGTTTTGTTTACAGCAGTTGTGTGTCCTCAGGTGATCATGACCTGGACGTGATGGACGGCCCAGAGGAGGCGTATGATGTTTCTGCTGTGGTTATCCACGAGAGTTACGACCCCGTGTCACTGGATAGTGACCTGGCCCTCCTGAAGCTTCATGAAGAACTCAAGCGCTCAGCGTACGCCGTGCCCGTATGCTTGCCCACGGCACCGCTAGCACAGGTCGAGCTTGTAGCCGTACGCTTCCACACGCTCAGCGGATGGAGCAAGCGGACCGCCGGGCACAACATCCACTCGTCGCGAGGCCTGAGCGCCCCGTCGTCTGGCGCTCTGCAGCGGCTCAGCGTCCCGCTAGTGCCCACAGATCAGTGTGTGTCGAGCAGCCGCGTCAACATCACTGCTAACATGTTCTGCGCGGGCTACGTTGCGGGCGAACACGAGTCCTGCCGAGGACATGACGGAAGTCCGCTAGTCACACGCTACGAGGGAACCTCATTCCTCACGGGCGTCGTGTCGTGGGGTAAAGGCTGCCATCGGCCGGGGTACTACGGGATCTACACCAAAGTGGCTAACTTCTTAAATTGGATTGAAATGGTTGTGAAAACTCCCGTTGAGGGGTTGAATAATACCGGTGGGCCTTCTGTTGTCTTTACCCGAGGTTAAAGGTTTCGCCACTGAAGAAGCATTTTCGGTTCCCCACAGAACCTTTCAGGGATCCGTTCTTGACCTGTAAACTCACTTCCCTACAGATCTGAACTTAAATGGTTGTAATTCATGAATGCTTTGGAATACAGACCTAGAGTTGGTCTCTTTTTTTAGAAAAGACACTCAGCAGATTATTGCAGAAGGGAAAGCATGTAAAGAATGAAAGTGTAAAAGAGTTTACTGTAAAGCAAATGTACTGAACTTAACATTTTTTATTTCATAAAAAATTATACATTTTACAAAATAATTTAGACTCTGAAATTGCTAGAGAGTCAAACCAAGTTGAGTTCAATTTCTTTTCTTTTGAGAACTGATTCTTTGGGGAACCATATATGGTTCTTCTGTGGAACCCCCTTTTTGGAACCTTTATTTCTAAGATGTTAAAGGTTCTTCAAGGAACCAACTTTATTTTTAAGAGTGTGAGATGAGCTTTGAAATAAAACCGTTATTCTGAGGCTTGTGTTTGTGTGCTTCTGTCATCATGTGTGTTTGAGGGACGGTTGGACAGTCATTAACTGGAACTGCATTGATTTTCTAGTGCAGATGTTGCTCTGGTCTAATCATACACCAGACGTGACCCTGTGCGAGGCCAGACCTCTTCTCTCCTGTGCATTTTGTGTACATTATATTAGTCTGATAAAACAAAGATAAGGTTCACATATTTCGGTTAACGGCTCAACTTGATCTCTGCAAACTTCTTCATGAAACACTGAAAATCACCACCTTTTTTAGATTATTAAACAATTGACTAAGAGGATCTTGTTCACTTGTTTTATCACCGGACAGAACCTTTTAAAATGAATCGCTTGTTTTGTGGATAAAAGCATCTGCTAAATAAATAAATGTAGGCTAAATATGAATCACTAGTCGTGTTTTCATTACCCTTCAAATTGTGAATAGAAAATACGGCCAATGGAAACCAATTGACGGCCAATTTCGCAAAAAAGTTTTTACGCTCGCATGAGGTGGTTTTTCAGGCTGTAAAACTACTAACATCCGTTGCCACAATTGTTGGAATGATTCATCATGAGAGGAAAAAATTTACGTTTCAGTCGCACAACATCGTTTAATGGAAACGGAGTCATTTCACAATAGTTTTTTATCGACATTTAAAAAATATTGCGAAATTTTGCGCGAATCTGCAATGGAAATACGGCTACTGACATTATTGAGACATGCTGTCTGTCGTCATGAAAGGGAAGTTTTCTCCTCTATTGTGTCGTATATCGAGTAAAACGCTTCTGGAGCAAGAACACATGTGGGCGGGGCTTGATTGTGTCAAGGGGGGAATTGATTGGATGGTTGTGGTTTGCTATTGGCTGATCTCATGTGAGTGACAGGTTATAGCCCCGCCCACATCATCAAGAGATGCTGCAAGAGGAACTTATTCTGATTCAAGATGACTAAAACACCCATAAATCATTTAGAATAAACACAGTGATATTAAAAATAATATTTGTATTCACATCTTCTGATTTCTTGTGTGAGAAACAGTCACAGTTATTCTCTGATGATCATCCACTCCAATCTCATCTGGCAAGGTCTCCTACAACTCTCTCTCTGGTTTCATGAGCTTTAGACTGAAACCTCACACACGTCGAGTGTGTAAACGACTGAGTTTCTCCTCCCCCTGTTCCTCTCCCTCCCAGCGCTCAGTTCATTGACCTTTTCTCTGCTTTCTGAACGATCCTCTAACGTGAAAGAGCTAAACGCTGACAACTGACCATGTCTTGGGTCTTCTGGAACTTTCTGTGCTTGTTTCTAATGCACGGCTTGTGCTCAGAAGGTGAGTATCGTCTCGAATCTAACAAACTGAAGCTTCAGAACTGATTTCTCTGTTCCTGTCGTTCTTTAAGGCTCAATGTCAGAGGGATTTTAACTGTGCTCTGGTTTATTTCACAACACTCCTCTGCTATCAGTCTCTGGAGGAGGGAGGCTTTGGTGTTGATAATGATGATGTCATGTGTTTTTCCAGTCTTCCTTCGCACTCGAGATGCTAGTCAGATCCTGAGCCGTCGCCGGCGTGCAAACTCTGTGTTCGAGGAGATGAAGAAGGGAAACATGGAGCGCGAGTGCGTTGAGGAGCGCTGCAGTTACGAGGAGGCCAGAGAAATATTCGAGGATGTTAAAAAGACGGTCTGTGGTTTGTTTGTTTGTTTGTTCAGTACATTCCTTTATTTTTCATTGGAATCTTTCAAGAAATCATATTTCCCATTTCTAGGTCCAAAATACGAAGCCACCGCAGACACTGATAAACACTATTCCCTCAGTATTCACATCATTTAAGAAAATAAGTAAATTCACTCAGTTACTGTGTGCCACTTAAACAACTTAAATATTTGAAAATATAAATATTAATATTCTAGCTAATAAAAATATGTTCTAGGAACATTTTGATAACATTCACTGTAAACCCTAATGCTCAAAATAATTAATTGGTTTGAGTAGGGCCAACTTAAATTATACAAAATAGTTTCAGCAAATAAACTTTTATGAGTATTTAGAACTTTCTTTTTCTTTTGAGTTCACAAAACTGACACATTTTAAGTAAGTTGAATTGTTTCATTGTTTTGAGTTCTATGAACCTGTTTCTTTTAATTTAGACAAACTTAAATTTAAAGTTGAAACTTGGCTGGGATTTCTATTTACTAGCATGCTTTGCCATGACACTTAAAAAGGAGAGTAATTGCTAAAATTAAGTGTTATATAATGCTTTTTTCTGCCAGATTAATGTTAAGTGCGGAGATTTAGTAGTGTTTAATGTTTTGTTACGCTAAGTTAGAAGAGTTTCTGTTATGTTGGGTTTTTGGGGGGTTTCTATCAAGGTGACGAGGAGCATGAGCTGGGTTTGAGAACAGTGTATGTAAAATGTTTAAAATTGCTGTACATTTATCAAGTGCTATGCTGTGCTAATGCTATCAAAGCGTTGTGTCACCAACTAGCAAGGTAGCTTTTTTTAAATTAGCTGGTTAAAGCAAATTTTCCACTACTAAAAATATTTAAGTTGAGATTACATTACATGAAAATTAAGTTGTGTATAAATTAGCTTACTCAAATATTTCAAGTTAAGAGCAATTCAAATGTATGATTACAAAATAAAAATCTGCAAGTTCTGCTTACTTAAATGTTAAATTTCTTAACTTACAAAACAATTATGTAACTGATTACCTCAAATTATTTGAGTTTTGCCAACTTATTCGAGTTTACAGTGTTCCCATTAAGTTATTAAAGTGTTATTTCTGAAAGTTTCATTTTATCATTCTTCAAACATTATGAGAATGTTACTTTTGAATGTTCTCTGAACGTTCTGAAACAAGTGATACATTTAAAAAGTTAGATGAACATCCAATTAATTTAAGAACGTTATTAAAAATTAAAATGCCACTATTTTCACTATGATTTCCCCCATGACAGAGTTGAACTATTGACTTCTGTTTGAACCATCTGAAGAAAATTGTTGAAACATATTTTAAAAATAACCACATGGACTGTAAAGACTTATGATACGCCATTAAAATCTAACAATGATTGAGTCTGAATGACATGCCAATCGGAAAAAACAACACGCCACTAAATGCTTCTGGTGTGCATTAAAGGGATAGTTCACCCAAAAATGTAAATTCTGTCAGTAATTACTCTCCCTCATGTTGTTCAACCCCGTAAGACCTTCGTTCATCTTCGGAACACAAATTAAGATATTTTTGATTAAATCTGAGAGCTGGATCACTCCTCCATAGGCTTCTAAGGGATTGACACTAGTTCCCCAAAAAGTTATTAAAGACATCGTTAAAATAGTCCAAGTGACTACAGTGGCTCAATCTTAAGTTTATCAAGCGACGAGAATACTTTTTGTGCGCAAAAACAAACAAAAATAACGACTTTATTTCAACTATTGATTTCCTTCTCTGTGGACCTCGAGTGAGTTCACTAGTGTAACAGCGCAGCGCTTCTGTGTTATACGTCACACGCATCACACACATGACCAGCGTCGGCCAATAGTGAGCCTGCGTGTGACGTAGCTTTACGCAATCACACTACGCTAACTGACTCGAGGCCCACAGAGAAGGAAATGAATAGTTCAAATAAAGTCGTTATTTTTGTTTGTTTTTGCGCACAAAAAGTATTCTCGTCGCTTGATAAACTTAAGATTGAACCACTGTAGTCACTTGGACTATTTTAACGATGACTTTAATAACTTTTCGGGGGACAAGTTTCAATCCCTTAGAAGCCTATGGAGGAGTGATCCAGCTCTCAGATTTAATCACAAATATCTTAATTCGTGTCTGAAGATGAACGAAGATCTTACGGGGTTGAACAACATGAGGGAGAGTAATTACTGACAGAATTTACATTTTTGGGTGAACTATCCCTTTAAATGAATGTTGATTTCATCTGACGGATGTGGTGTTGTTCTTCTCTTCTCTCTCAGGATGAGTTCTGGCACGTGTATTACGGTGAGTGCCTGTAACGATCCTGCGCTTCAGTTTGGTTTGAATGGTAAAGTAAGTCTTGATTAAAGCGGTTGTGTTTCTACAGATGGAGACGCGTGTTTGTCTCGGCCGTGTTTCAATGGCGGCGAGTGTAAAGATGCGATCGGGCCGTACACGTGTTTCTGTCAACAAGGGTTTAAGGGCTACAACTGTGAGATCGGTAAAGAGCCTTATGACGTTCAGTAATCACACACAGACCATCAAACTGTCGGCGCGCTGAACATTGTGTTTTTCTGCAGTGATTCCTGCGCTCTGCGAGAGTGAAAATGGAGGCTGTGATCATTTCTGCAGAGTGAAGGAGAAAACTGCTGTTTGTTCGTGTGCCAAAGGCTACGAGCTAGGCGATAATGGGAAGTCGTGCCACTCTAATGGTAAATGATGTTCTGATGTGAGCGAGACGTTTATCAGCAGATTATCTTCCAGTTTCATCCTTCCCTTGGGTCATTTTGACCTGGAATTGGGGGGTTTTTAATTAAAAATTGAGTTTTCATCAGAGGGGTCCAAGACTCTAGGACTTTAGTCGCATTTGAACCACAAATACACACACAAAAAGAAATTGTGTGGATTCAAGGAGTTTTGTGGTTGAAATTTAAAAAAGTAACAAATCCTTCCCTCACGGGTCAGTCTGACTCCCTTAGGAATGAATGGAATGCGAGGAATGCTTCAGTTCACATAGAAAAACCTACAAATGCTCAAAATTCAAAGTAAAAATGCTAAAACTTTACCAATAAATTATTTTATAATGTCTACATGTGTGTCTGAACGCACACTGAAGAGAAACTGACTTTAGGACCCAGAGGAACAGCTCATTTGCTTCATAATCCATATAGAGATATAAGGCCATCTAGAGTCATGAAATATCATCTTATATTATTATATTTCCACAAGAGGTCAAAGACTCCCAATGTAAGATATTTAGAGCTGAATTAAAAGGGTTATGCATGAGTTATTTTGAATTTAAGTTGAAAGAATGTGAGGAATGTGCTTAAATTACTATTTATTTATTGATTAAATCTAGTAATTTAAAGGTTTATTAAAAAATAAAATAATAAAAAAGTATAATTTTAGTGCTTCGGGTCATTTTGACCCGCGAGGGAAAGCTTTGTTACAGGACGCGAGGAAGAGGGTTAAATAACCCTTTGGTTTCAGATCCTTTCAAATGCGGCGTCGTTCATCCCCAGAAGACCAGAAGCATCTTCATGCTAATGCCAAACATCTCCGACACTGAGAACGAAGAGGAGACGCACGCCGAGACCACCGGCGAGTCTGTAAACGCCACACACCCGCCGGTTAACGAGACGAGCTTATTCGGCCTCAACGAGCAGGACATCGCAGAGGAGGAGCCGGTTTTACCCGAAGCATCCGGAGCATTCACGAGAATCGTCAACGGTGTGGAATGTCCTCCTGGAGAATGTCCGTGGCAGGTACAGACACACACACACACACACACACACACACGCACACACAGGCTCTTCTTGGGCATGATACTTCCCAGCAAGCAATAGCCGTCATTTCACCGTCTGGGTTAACTATTAACAGGGGAGCAAATTTTGCGTTTAAAAGACGTCCAACACAGCCTGATGTCTGGGCTAAAACAAGGCAACATTTGGGCTGTCAGTGAAAGTTTAATAGACGTCTAAACCATCAGCCTAGAATAGACGAGTCATCAATTAGATAACATGTCAAAGAAATGAAAACTTGTAATCACTGTTGACTTTGCTTACATGATGGAATATCATACATCTCGCAAGTTATTTTGGCAAAAACGACATGTAACCAAATTCAAAGTTATTTTGTCTAGAAGTGTTACTCACAGCCGGACTATATCTGATCTATAGTTAACCCAGACGGAGAAATAATGGCTATGGTGTTTGGTTTCATTTCTTCACTCATTTCTTTTCTTTGTTATCTAATTGACGACTAGTCTATTCTTGGGCAGTGGTTTAGACGTCTATTAAATTTTTACTGACAGCCCAAATTTTAGCCTAGACATCAGTGCTGTGTTGGACGGCTATTAGACGTCTTTTAAATACAAAATTGCTTGCTGGGTTTACCTGAATTTTGGAGACATGAAATATGCCAGTTTTAGTCTGTTATTGTTGACGTGGGACGTTCTCTCAGGCTCTTCTCATTAACGAAGACAACATCGGCTTCTGTGGCGGCACCATCTTGAACCAGCACTTCATTCTGTCAGCCGCTCACTGTATGAACCAGTCGCTCTCCACCAGGGTGGTTTTAGGTACGGCCTTTTACAGGAACATCTCTTTTACACTTCTTAAACTTCAACTTTTGTGTCAAAACTGAAATATTTTCATGCACATTTGATGGACAAAATAGCTGAATGATATTCTTAAAATTAACAGCATTATTGTTTTTTGGTGTTGTTTCTCCTATTTTTTTTTACTTTTATTACATTTATTAAAATACATGTTCTTTATTTATATCAACGGCCCCATTTATAACTTTTACCATCCATGGAATCTTTCTTCACTCTTAGAAATAAAGGTTCCAAAAAGGGGTTTTCGCAACCATTTTTGGTTCCTTAAAGAACCAAAAGAATCAGTTCTTAAAGTCCCACTGAAGTGTCTTGGAACGCGCAGCTTTGTTTGATGATGCGTTGACATAATTTCCTCTGAAACAGGAAGCTAAGGCGGGACATATTGAATGGCTGCTCCCCTTTTCAAACAGCCAATAGCCTTTAGTTGCCCTCACAGACTGACCGCACCATGGAAGTGAATCTGATTCAACAGTAGAGATGTGAATAAATTCTAGCCAATTCACGTACAGTTGGAAAACAGAATAAAACTGGAGCAACCGAACACACACTGCAACACATATTGCTCTGTGACGCGTCAACGCTCGCTTTGGCCAGGTGGTGTTTATAGCGTAGGGGGCGGAGCTTTAGGTTCTAGAGAGGATTTGATTGGACAGAAGATGTGATGTGAAGCTGAAGTCTGCAGTGATGTCATAAAAACCCCTGATCCATTTTAGCAGAAGTGAGAGACTAAGTTTTAAATACTAATAAATGCCAATTTTATCATTGTTTTGGAGCACACCAGCTCATTCATAACCTTAAGGCTAACATATTCATATTAAAAGCTAAAAAACTTTTTCTCAAGAGAAACATCTGAGAGGGAGACTTCAGTAAATGTCTCTATTCACCCTCATGGCCATCTAGGATACACAATTTACCGTTCGCAAAGACCCGCCCCCTTTAGTTACTGTTGCTATGTCCGACAAGCCACGCCTCTCTCACGCTACACATGTTCTCACAGTGAAAAACACACCGAGGAGCAGAGAGGACATGGACAACACACTGAGACAGGACAGATCAGCTTACTTTTGATATCAAACAAAGTCTCAACTTACAAATTTGGTAATTTTTTAAAGAAATTAAAACATTAAATACCGTTTTGTGGCTCTTTAATGTGTCGTGACAGATCACCTCAGTTAAAGCCGCTCGTGAACCGATCATCTCTTCCTTCTAGTTCATTTATAGCATCAAATAAATATGAATGAACATCAGAAGGTATGTTGTTTTAACCGCAGAAAGACGTCAGTACACTGTTTTTCAAGTTCAAATCCACCAAACGTTAATCTACTAACTCTCCGGACTGCTTTTTGGGACAAAAATTGCAGATTCGGCGGATTATGATTGGTCGGATTGCCTGTCAATCAATCTCCCTGCGAAGGGTTACACTTATTTACATGTTTGCATTTTTGGCAGACACTTTTATTGAACTTGCATTGCAATCAAGGCACACATTTACATTCGATCAGTTCTTGGGCGTTTTCATTAGCGTTTGTGTCTTTCTGTCAGGTGAGTATGACACGCTGGTCAAAGAGGGTCGTGAGGTCATCCACGACGTAGACGAGATTCTGATCCACAAGAACTTCATGGCGGATACCTACCATAACGACATCGCCCTCATTAAGCTCAGCAAGCCCACCACATTCACCGACTACATCATCCCCGCATGCCTCCCGGAGCACGACTTCGCGGAGCGCGTGCTAATGCGCCAGGAGAACGGCATGGTTAGCGGCTTCGGTCGCGTGCGCGAGGGCGGGCTTCAGTCCACCATCCTCCAGAAACTAACGGTGCCGTACATTGACCGCGCCAAGTGCATCGAGTCCAGCCAGTTCCGGATCTCCAACCGCATGTTCTGCGCCGGATACGACCAGGAGGAGAAAGACGCGTGTCAGGGCGATAGCGGCGGCCCGCATGTGACGCGCTACAAGAACACGTGGTACGTGACGGGCGTGGTGAGCTGGGGCGAGGGATGCGCACGCAAGGGCAAGTACGGCGTCTACACGCAAGTTTCCAAGTACATCCAGTGGATCCATAACGCCATGGCTAAAGTCATGCCACAGTTGGATGCTTCGGTGAAACCCAAAGCAAAGCGAGCGCTGCTTCGAAAGACGCCTGTACGAAGAGTCTGACGCAAATCTATCCGAGTCAACGTGAATCAACAACGACACGGTCTTAATTCAATGTTGATGATTGATCCCAGCTAACAAAAACATATTCTAAGAATAATTTGCTAATGTTCCCATCAAGTTGTTAAAACTATATTTCTGAATGTTCCCTGAAAATCCCAGGGTTTTTTAGCCATGCAAATGTTAAAAGAGTAGTTTACTTTAAAATGAAAATAAGCCCATGATTTACTCTCCCTTAACCCATCCTAGGTGTATATGACTTTCTTCTTTCAGACGAATACAATCGGAGTTATATTAAAAAATGTCCTGGCTCTTCCAAGCTTTATGATGGCAGTGAATTACAACCAACAGTATGAAGCTCATAAAAGTGCATCTATCCATCATAAGTGCATCTATCCATGATAAAAGTGCATCTATCCATGATAAAAGTGCATCTATCCATGATAAAAGTGCATCTATCCATGATAAAAGTGCATCTATCCATGATAAAAGTGCATCTGTCCATGATAAAAGTGCATCTATCCATGATAAAAGTGCATCTATCCATGATAAAAGTGCATCTATCCATCATAAAAGTGCATCTATCCATGATAAAAGTGCATCTCTCCATGATTAAAGTGTATCCATCATAAAAGTGCATCTATCCATGATAAAAGTGCATCTATCCATGATAAAAGTGTATCCATCATAAAAGTGCATCTATCCATGATAAAAGTGCATCTATCCATGATAAAAGTGCATCTATCCATGATAAAAGTGCATCTATCCATGATAAAAGTGCATCTGTCCATGATAAAAGTGCATCTCTCCATGATTAAAGTGCATCTATCCATCATAAAAGTGCATCTGTCCATGATAAAAGTGCATCTCTCCATGATAAAAGTTGCATCTATCCATGATTAAAGTGTATCCATCATAAAAGTGCATCTATCCATGATAAAAGTGCATCTATCCATGATAAAAGTGCATCTATCCATGATAAAAGTGCATCTATCCATCATAAAAGTGCATCTCTCCATGATAAAAGTGCATCTATCCATGATAAAAGTGTATCCATCATAAAAGTGCATCTATCCATGATAAAAGTGCATCTATCCATGATAAAAGTGCATCTATCCATGATAAAAGTGCATCTCTCCATGATAAAAGTTGCATCTATCCATGATAAAAGTGCATCTATCCATGATAAAAGTGCATCTATCCATGATAAAAGTGCATCTATCCATGATAAAAGTGCATCTGTCCATGATTAAAGTGCATCTCTCCATGATAAAAGTGCATCTATCCATGATAAAAGTGCATCTGTCCATGATTAAAGTGGATCTGTCCATGATTAAAGTGCATCTGTCCATGATAAAAGTGCATCTGTCCATGATTAAGTGCATCTCTCCATGATTAAAGTGCTCCTCAGGCTCTGCGGGGGTTAATAAAGGCCTTAAGCGAAGCCATGCTTTTGAAAGAAGAATGCTACACTTAGGATGACTCGAGGGTGAGTAAATCATGGGCTAATTTTCATTTTAAAAAGAAATACTCCTTTAAGGGGACATATTCCATTTCATGATTTTGGAAACATTATGGGATGGGATGGGATAACTTTTGAATGTTCTTTGAGTAGTAACATTTAAAAAACGTTCAATGAACGATTGTTTTCGTGCTAACGTTTGGAGAACATTATTAAAAAGCAGCACATAACTTTGAACAAACGTTCTGTTAATGTTACTGGAAGAACGTTTGTTCATAATCTTGCCAGGAGGTTCTGAAAACTTTCCCCGTTAGCTGGGATTCTACAACCATTTTTGTCTTCATAATCTTTCATTTTTCATATAAATGTAACTTACTCCACTTATGAACCTATTCAATCAAATCATCATTGATGAAATAACTATAATTATTTAATATAATATTTATAGTTAAATCTTGTCACATTATGGAGGTAAATTGTCAGCAATTGTCAATGCTGTTTCATGTTAACTCTCATCCAAATGAGATTTACAGTTTTAATAAAGACAACACAGTTGATTTTATAAGCTGTTTCTGTCATATTCTTATCGTATAAAGTTTCCTGACAAGAATTAAAGTCGGCAGCCGTACACTTGTAAAAAACCTCAACTTGTTTCCTTTTGGTTTTACCTACTTCCCAAAAGTTTATCACTTTTTTGTTTCATCAATTCAAATAGAAAATTAGACAAACCAATTGGATAAAGACAGTACACTAACATCAGTGTATGTGGAGGCTCTGGATGCGTTGACAAACACACAGATGAAGAGTTCAGAGGTCGTGTTGACAGACTAGAGTCCAGATACACACCGCTGAGCACACAGAAGCAATCATCACAAGTTTGCCTTTTACCATAAACACATGAAAACCCATTAACGAATGAATCTGACTCGCTCGTTTAACACAGAGCCGAAAGCATTAATGCGCTGACGTAAACATCGCATCACTTTCTGGTAATGCTTCACGTATCCTGAGGAAGACGCTTTGTGGATAGTTATTGACTGTACTGATTGTGGGCGGAGCTACAGACGAGCTGATGATCCGTGACTGACAGATGTCAGGAGCTTCTGCTGATTGATCGTGATGGAATCACTGATATGTCGTGTGCTGTTCTTCACGCTGATCATTCATCATGTGTTGTCGGTGGATCAACGTACGGGTGAGAGATCAATTATCATCAGTCCAGCTAACCTAAGAACGTTTTGCTCATGTAAATAAGTTATGAAAAGGTATCAAACGTCCAGGTTTTTCCTGCTTATGCAAACATTAAGGAAACTTTCCATTTGATCATTTGGCAAACGTTATGAGAATACTACTTTCGAATGATCTGAAACTAGTAGTAACATTTAAAAAAAGTTAAACAAACATCAAACTAAAACATTTCAGAAGAACACTTCCCATGAATGAAGTATAAATAATGTTTTTATGCTAACGTTTTGAGAACATTATTAAAGACCAGATAACTTTGCGCGAACGTTCATTATTAACGTTACTGGAATAATATTTGTTCTGAGAACGTTCCCTGTTAATTGGATGCATGTTACTCTCGATCCTTGTTTTGCTCTCAAACTGATTTAAAGAGTTCGATTAGGACATTCACTGGTCGTGGTGTTGTTCCTCAAACCACTGTGATCAGAGTAACTTCAGATGTGAATTTCTCAAAGATGCATCAATGATTTATTCACAACATCCCAGTGAACAGGGAACGTTCTGTCAAGTTCTTGAAGTTACGAACAAACGCTCTTCCAGTAAAGTTAACAGAACGTTTGTTCAAAGTTATCTGGTCTTTAATAGTGTTCTGAAAATGTTAGCACGTTATTTGTCGTTCATGGAACTTTTTTCTGAAACATTAAGTTGGACGTTCATCTAACGTTGTTTAAATGTTACTACTAGTTTCAGAACATTCAAAAGTAACTTTGTTCGTAGAACATATCTGGGGTGCGTTTCCCAAAGTTCCGTCGTTACTCGTTACCAATAGAGTTCAATGGAAATTGCGATCAGTTGGCCCAACAATGCTTTTAGGAAACGCGCCCCTTGTTAGCTGAGATGATGTTTGTGGTCATGATCATTTGAGCGTGTTTTTCAGTGTTTCGGTCTCACCAGCGGGCGAATTCGCTGCTCCTGCGCTCCAGACGGGCCAATGTGTTTCTGCTGGAGGAGATCCTGCAGGGGAATCTGGAGCGCGAGTGTATCGAGGAGAAATGCAGTAAAGAAGAGGCCCGGGAATACTTCGAAGACGACCAGAAGACAGTACAACATCTGATGATCATTTCCATTACCCTTCAAATTGCGCAAATTGAAATTGCGAATTGAAAATACGGCCAATGGAAACACGTAAATTTCATAAAAACTCTCAAATATCGCAACAAAAAAAAATTACGCTCGCATAAGGTTCTTCAGGCAGTTCGAAAAAGGAATATTTCGCAAAGCTGCAATGGAAACAGTTTTTCCGCATTTACAGGTCACCTGGTCTATGTAACATTCTTTAACGTTCTTTAAAGATGGCGCCGTATGTTTGGCCAGAAGATGAGACGGTTCTTCATTAAACTCCTTAAAGACAAATAAATTACAGGAATAATGGATTCTATACAACAAAGAAATGCCACAATTTATCAAGATCTTGAAGCAGATATGAGGGAGAAACACCCAGAAACTCATATGAGCAGCTCTCAGAGTCTTTCCTTGCCATTAAAGCTTGGATAACAAGGCTACGACTTCGATTAAAAATAATAGCTAGAGCGGTGGCTGGGATATACTTATCGCGTGAGGAAAAAATTACCTTTTAGTCGCATATAACATCGATCAATGGAAACGTCGCACAGAACGAGCTTGTGGTTTTGTAACCCGATCAAAATGTAAAAGAGTTCCCGTGTTTTAAAAGTTAAACATTTTAAAAACGCGGCGCGTGAACCTGAAACCGCAGACGAAGTCTGTTCACCGCGTGATGTTTAACGTTACATCAAAAACAACCTTTTCTTTACTCCCATCACCACTAGTGCGAATAAAGTGCAATAATTATATTATTTGAGGTTATATGAAAATAGATCATAGGCTTTGGACAATGAAGCGCTACTCACCACTAGGCAGCTGCAGGACAGACGGTTTCTTCTGACGTGAGATGGATCTTATTATTCTAGGATGTCTGAATTTCGCGCTCTTTTGCTTGAAGACTCTTCCCATCAAGACAGTTTCCATTCCATAAGAAAAAATAATGCTTTCATAAATCGCAATTATAACATGAAAATCGAAACTATGACATACCATTCATAAATTATGACATTAAAATGTCGTAATGATAATTTTTTGTCATAAATTCCACCTTTGATGTCAAAATTATGACTTAGTAGCCTACGTCATAATTATGTTGGTTTTGTTTTTTTAAAAGTAATTTAACTAAATGCTGCTGAAACAATTTCGCTCATCACAATTCTTTTTATTTCCCTGTAAAGAATGAGTTCTGGACCAAATACTATGGTAAGTGACCTTTAGAAAGTTTAATCATACTTTAATTAATTTAAATGACTATTATATGATAGCTCATATACACTGCCTGGCTGGTCCTACAAAAAAGTCACTGTTTGTATTTAAATAGGTACATTTTTACAATACAGAGTGTTTCAAAGCAGGTTATAGTGATAACAGGAAAATAATGCAACAAAGTTTGTTTCTAGAAGAAAATAGTGTCATAGTCTAGCTTAAGTAAGTAAGTTCAGTGATGGTTCATTTTTGTTGTTAAAAAATTATTTTTTAGTTCATTTATATATAACCGCTCTGGAGAAAACCGTGATGTCATCGCGGTACTGCAATAATTATCGTCATAGACCCATTTGCCGTAACCAAACAGTGACTTTTTTGTCACAGCAGTGTAGTTTTAACCTGTTTTTACACTATTTATCATTGTTCAATTCTTTACTTTTAAATGTAGCCTACACCGTTTTGTATTGTTCTCTTTAACTGATCTCCGTTTTAGCTTCATATTTTCCGTTCTTCCCGTTCTCAGACGGGGATCAGTGCAGCTCGGGTCCGTGTAAACACAGCGGAGTGTGTAAGGACGGGATCGGCGGCTACACCTGCACCTGCTCCGACATGTACATCGGCACCGACTGTCAGACCGGTGAGTGTGATCATTTACACGAGTGAAAAGGGGCTTTCACACCCGGTTTTTGGAGTGTTCGCACCGCAGTAACTAGGAATGATTTTAGTTCTAGGAACTCCTTTTGGAGGAACTAATTTACTCCTCCTTCAGAGTCGGTCTAAACCAAGCGGGTAATCCATCAGCCGGAAACTGAAGCCTCGCGGGAGCCGCCATTGTAGCAGAACATCACCTGCTGTTAGCATTCCATTGACTCCCATTCATTTTGGCGTCACTTTGACAGCGAATAACTTTACATCTGAGGCGTCCAAAGACCTTATTTGTCCATTATTTATTTCTAAAGAAACACGACAATGTATAAAAGGCTCCATTACTTTGTATCTTACGTTATGGCCCAGTAGAAGCTGTTTTTGTAGAAAATTGGATAACAATTGCGTCATAACCACGCGACTCTCTGTCGCACAATAGAGAAATTACCGTAAAGACAGGAGGAGAAGCTCGCAGGCAATCTTTTACTGTCTATGAGGCAATCGGGGGGACAGAGGCATAAAGTCAAGAGAGAAGCCCATAGATAGAGAGTCCATAAAAGCAACGGGACAAAATATTTCAACAACGTTTTTGAGGAATTGGAAATAATTCGGTATGTGGCACAGCTACTAGAAGATTTACAACTGTCAGACAGGTCGCTCACGTCACATCTACGTCGTCAAGCTCAGTTTGAGTCTGCGCAGTCGCTCAGCCATCAGGAAGTGAGTGCTTCTAATGGGCTTCACGTTTCTCCGTTGAAATCAAGGGGGTCACTGTGTCCATTTCTTTTACTGTCTATGGGATAGACCAGCGCTATAGGAACTACAGTGACGTTAGTGTTCGCTGATTGGGCGAACGCGAAACACCAGCAATCGCCATTTTTAAAAATATATTTACTCCAGAAACTAACTCTACGAACATGTAAAACTGATAGAAGAGCTTCTTAATCTTTACACTGAGGAGAAAATCCAATGCAACTTTGAGGGATCAAGAGAAACATGATTATGTATTTCTGCTCAGCAACACTGGACATCAACCACACGGCATACGCTAATAACTTTTCATTACTGTCTACTTTCTATGTATAACAGTTCTATCTAATAACGTATTGAACATGACTGTTAGACAGATCGTAAACTAATGAACAGGAGAATATGCGCTCAGTCGTTCTCAGCGCCATCAAAATAAACAACGAGCGTTTATCACGTCACTTCAGAGTTCCTGCTGGCGGTGCGAATGCAACTAGGAAAACGTTCCTATGGGAACCATTAGTTCTCGGGGAACCATCCTGGTGGTTAATTCCTAGAACTACCTGGGCGAAAACCCCTAAAGTGATGCTAATGAGCATGTGATGGACACATTTAGTGTGTGTCAGACGCTTTATGATGATGTTTTGCAGATAAATCCCAGTGTCCGTCTGCCGGGCCGTTAGCATGTGAGCACTTCTGCAAACCCACGGCGGGCGCGTATCGATGCTTCTGCACGCGCGGATTCAAGCTTCACAGCGACGGCAGGAGCTGCACGCCAAACGGTACCGCTGTCTTCTCATTGGCTGCGTTGCTGTGGCTCATTTGCATAGTGTGGAACATGTGACACTGACCTCTTCCATCTTCTCAGTTCAGAACCCGTGTGGAACGACGGAGACGTCCAGCTTCTGTCCTGATGGACGCTGCCCGTGGGAGGTGAGAATCGCTGCTTACCCAGCATCCCTAGCGCAGGACACTATACTCAGCCAATCAGAAGAGCACTTGATGATGATGATGATGTGTGCAGGTGCGGTTCGTGAACGGCAGCGGTGATGTCATCTGTCACGGTGTGGTTGTGGGCCGTAAGTCAGTGCTGACGTCAGCCGTGTGTATGTCAGCGCTGCCGGAGCGCCACGTCTCTCTCGGTGAGCACTTACCAACCGTTACATAAGAACATCAAGCGTGGCGTCGGTTCTAGCAGGTCAGGTTAGTCAAGCTCGCATCAGCTGACCCACGTCTACAGTACCTATAGGAATATGACGCCTATCACTGTATACATATATAAGCTCCTTCAGTTTTATCAGCAGCTATCGCGTTTCTCGGGAGCTGATTTACCCTCCTCCCTCCCCAGCTCCTCCTGTCTCAGTCAGGATTTGGCATTCTGATTCCCCTTGAATCAGAATAAATTCTCGAATGATGTAGTACTTTAAAATCTTGAATTAACGATATCTGCATACATTCATGTTGGTTCTGTTCTGTTATTGCTGCTCTCATCTATTATAGACTGCATGGATGCGCAGGGAGTTCTTGCCCAGAACGGAATCATACCTCCAATCCAAACTGTATGCTAATTGTCAATCGTATTTGACGATAGTGGTCCTGACAGAAATAAGAATTGTGACTTTAAAATGGAAACATATGCCCCTTTTCACAAGGTGTAATATAAATCTATGGTGTCCTCAGAAAGTGTCTTTCAAATTTAAGCTCAAAATACCAGATTATTTATTATAGTTTGTCAAATTTGCCCCTTTTTGGGTGTGAGCAAAAACGCACTGTTTTTGTGTGTTCCTTTAAATGCAAATGAGCTGCAGCTCCGCCTCCGTCCAGAAGAGGGCGGAGTCTTTACACGAGCTTCAGAAACTCCGGCAATAACAAAACAGGCCAATCTCACTCATCCAGAATCCCAGCATAACCAGTAGCGAGTGCAGCCTTACGGAGAGACTCAGGAAGAGTTTCTGAATGTTACTGGAGACGTTTATGTAGTTGTTGTGGAGTTACATTGATCATCTCATCATCATGTTGAACTTCTACACAAGTGTCCACAGTTCCTGAGGTGTTTATAAGACAGCGGTGACATGTTCTGGTCAATAGTGTTCAGTGCTCGTCTGTGCTCAACGACAGAACAGTTTCAGGCTTTGCTGGATCTTCTGCCGGTGCGTTAGAACTGGTCACTGTTGGCGCTCGAGAAACCGAATGTCGGCTGGTTTGTGTAAACGTGCAGATTAAGAGCCGGTAATATTATAAACGTGCAGATTAAGGGCCGGTAATATTATAAACGTGCAGATTAAGGGCCGGTAATATTATAAACGTGCAGATTAAGGGCCGGTAATATTACAAACGTGCAGATTATTATAAACGTGCAGATTAAGGGCCGGTAATATTATAAACGTGCAGATTAAGGGCCGGTAATATTACAAACGTGCAGATTATTATAAACGTGCAGATTAAGGGCCGGTAATATTATAAACGTGCAGATTAAGGGCCGGTAATATTACAAACGTGCAGATTAAGAGCCGGTAATATTATAAACGTGCAGATTAAGGGCCGGTAATATTACAAACGTGCAGATTAAGAGCCGCTAATATTATAAACGTGCAGATTAAGAGCCGCTAATATTATAAACGTGCAGATTAAGGGTCGGTAATATTATAAACGTGCAGATTAAGGGCCGGTAATATTACAAACGTGCAGATTAAGAGCCGGTAATATTATAAACGTGCAGATAAAGGGCCGGTAATATTACAAACGTGCAGATTAAGAGCCGGTAATATTATAAACGTGCAGATTAAGGGCCGGTAATATTACAAACGTGCAGATTAAGAGCCGGTAATATTATAAACGTGCAGATTAAGGGCCGGTAATATTACAAACGTGCAGATTAAGAGCCACTAATATTATAAACGTGCAGATTAAGGGCCGGTAATATTATAAACGTGCAGATTAAGTGCCGGTAATATTATAAACGTGCAGATTAAGGGCCGGTAATATTGTAAACGTGCAGATTAAGGGCCGGTAATATTATAAACGTGCAGATTAAGAGCCGGTAATATTATAAACGTGCAGATTAAGGGTCGGTAATATTATAAACGTGCAGATTAAGGGCCGGTAATATTACAAACGTGCAGATTAAGGGCCGGTAATATTACAAACGTGCAGATTAAGAGCCGCTAATATTATAAACGTGCAGATTAAGAGCCGGTAATATTATAAACGTGCAGATTAAGGGTCGGTAATATTATAAACGTGCAGATTAAGGGCCGGTAATATTACAAACGTGCAGATTAAGAGCCGGTAATATTATAAACGTGCAGATTAAGGGCCGGTAATATTACAAACGTGCAGATTAAGAGCCGGTAATATTATAAACGTGCAGATTAAGGGCCGGTAATATTACAAACGTGCAGATTAAGAGCCGGTAATATTATAAACGTGCAGATTAAGAGCCGGTAATATTATAATCGTGCAGATTAAGGGCCGGTAATATTACAAACGTGCAGATTAAGAGCCACTAATATTATAAATGTGCAGATTAAGGGCCGGTAATATTATAAACGTGCAGATTAAGGGCCGGGAATATTATAAACGTGCAGATTAAGGGCCGGTAATATTATAAACGTGCAGATTAAGGGCCGGTAATATTATAAACGTGCAGATTAAGGGCCAGGAATATTATAAACGTTCAGATTAAGAGCCGGTAATATTAAAAACGTGCAGATTAAGAGCCGGTAATATTATAATCGTGCAGATTAAGGGCCGGTAATATTACAAACGTGCAGATTAAGAGCCACTAATATTATAAATGTGCAGATTAAGGGCCGGTAATATTATAAACGTGCAGATTAAGGGCCGGGAATATTATAAACGTGCAGATTAAGGGCCGGTAATATTATAAACGTGCAGATTAAGGGCCGGTAATATTATAAACGTGCAGATTTAGGGCCGGTAATATTATAAACGTGCAGATTAAGAGCCGGTAATATTATAAACGTGCAGATTAAGAGCCGGTAATATTATAAACGTGCAGATTAAGAGCCGGTAATATTATAAACGTGCAGATTAAGAGCCGGTAATATTATAAACGTGCAGATTAAGAGCCGGTAATATTATAAACGTTCAGATTAAGAGCCGGTAATATTATAAACGTGCAGATTAAGAGCCGGTAATATTATAAACGTGCAGATTAAGAGCCGGTAATATTATAAACGTGCAACGTGGGGGTTGCTAATACAATGCTAAATCAGATGTTATGTACAAGTACAATATATCTGTACAATAACAATTTTCAGAAAAAACAACATTACGATGACCAGAAATCAATTTCAATATTACATTGAGTTTAATTTGTCATTAAATGAGATCTACTATTTATATTGTGAGTGCCGAGAATTGACATGTGAATAAATTCATAGATCCGCGATAGGTGATTGGGTACTGTAATGGTCTAGTAGTGGAACTTTTGCTAACCCAGGTTCTGGGTTCTAATCTGCACTCATCTCGTGTAGTTTTTTTTTCTCCCTCATCAAAACCAAATTTGTTCATCAGTGCGTGGTTGTATATCACATTTGTGTGCATTTTGTTTTAAGATTTCACCGTAACAAATAGAAAGTCTCCACAATGGCGTTAAGCAATAGATTGAAGCGCGTGTTCCAGTGAAGACTCGAACCACAAGATAACACTGTATCCGATCGCAGCGGCAGCGAGCACTCAGCTTGAACAACACACTTCAGCACTAGATCGCCTCTTATTTAACAAACGAACGTAATTAATGCTCTGCTAGTTAACTGGATATGTTTTATTTATTTGTATTGGTACATCTGTGTCGCGAGACGTTTCAAAAAGTGGTGGGGACAATATCGACCCCGGCAAAAAGTGTTGGGGACATGTCCCACCTGTAAATTACGCCTATGGGAGATGCACCAGGGTCCCGAATATAGCACTCAAACACGGGAAAAGTCAGATATTCATGATATGTCCCCTTTAAGTGCCCGTGCTCTTGTGTTCCAGCGGTGCGGGACTCGAGCTCAGTGCTGGTTGTCTCTAAAAGTTTTAAATATGGATATTTTTCTTACACAAACGCATGGCTTTGCTTCAGAAGGCCTCTATTAACCGCACTTTTATGATGGATAAATGCACTTTTATGATGGATAGAAGCACTTTTATGATGGACAGATGCACTTTTATGATGGACAGATGCACTTTTATGATGGATAGAAGCACTTTTATGATGGATAGATGCACTTTTATGATGGATAGATGCACTTTTATTATGATAGATGCACTTTTATGATGGAAAGGTGCACTTTTATGATGGATAAATGCACTTTTATGATGGATAGATGCACTTTTATGATGGACAGATGCACTTTTATGATGGATAGAAGCACTTTTATGATGGATAGATGCACTTTTATGATGGATAGATGCACTTTTATTATGATAGATGCACTTTTATGATGGAAAGGTGCACTTTTATGATGGATAGAAGCACTTTTATGATGGATAGAAGCACTTTTATGATGGATAGATGCACTTTTATGATGGACAGATGCACTTTTATGATGATAGATGCACTTTTATGATGGAAAGGTGCACTTTTATGATGGATAGATGCACTTTTATGATGATAGATGCACTTTTATGATGGAAAGGTGCACTTTTATCATGGATAGAAGCACTTTTATGATGGATAGAAGCACTTTTATGATGGACAGATGCACTTTTATGATGGATAGATGCACTTTTATGATGATAGAAGCACTTTTATGATGGATAGAAGCACTTTTATGATGGACAGATGCACTTTTATGATGATAGATGCACTTTTATGATGGAAAGGTGCACTTTTATGATGGATAGATGCACTTTTATGATGATAGATGCACTTTTATGATGATAGAAGCACTTTTATGATGGATAGATGCACTTTTATGATGGATAGAAGCACTTTTATGATGGATAGAAGCACTTTTATGATGGATAGATGCACTTTTATGATGGACAGATGCACTTTTATGATGGATAGATGCACTTTTATGATGGATAGATGCACTTTTATGATGGACAGATGCACTTTTATGATGGATGCACTTTTATGGATAGATGCACTTTTATGATGGACAGATGCACTTTTATGATGGATAGAAGCACTTTTATGATGGATAGAAGCACTTTTATGATGGATAGATGCACTTTTATGATGGACAGATGCACTTTTATGATGGATAGATGCACTTTTATGATGGATAGAAGCACTTTTATGATGGATAGAAGCACTTTTATGATGGATAGATGCACTTTTATGATGGACAGATGCACTTTTATGATGGATAGAAGCACTTTTATGATGGATAGAAGCACTTTTATGATGGATAGATGCACTTTTATGATGGACAGATGCACTTTTATGATGATAGAAGCACTTTTATGATGGATAGATGCACTTTTATGATGGATAGAAGCACTTTTATGATGGATAGAAGCACTTTTATGATGGATAGATGCACTTTTATGATGGACAGATGCACTTTTATGATGGATAGATGCACTTTTATGATGGATAGATGCACTTTTATGATGGACAGATGCACTTTTATGATGGATAGATGCACTTTTATGATGGATAGATGCACTTTTATGATGGACAGATGCACTTTTATGATGGATAGATGCACTTTTATGATGGACAGATGCACTTTTATGATGGATGCACTTTTATGGATAGATGCACTTTTATGATGGACAGATGCACTTTTATGATGGATAGAAGCACTTTTATGATGGATAGAAGCACTTTTATGATGGATAGATGCACTTTTATGATGGACAGATGCACTTTTATGATGGATAGATGCACTTTTATGATGGATAGAAGCACTTTTATGATGGATAGAAGCACTTTTATGATGGATAGATGCACTTTTATGATGGACAGATGCACTTTTATGATGGATAGATGCACTTTTATGATGGACAGATGCACTTTTATGATGGATAGAAGCACTTTTATGATGGATAGAAGCACTTTTATGATGGATAGATGCACTTTTATGATGGACAGATGCACTTTTATGATGGATGCACTTTTATGGATAGATGCACTTTTATGATGGACAGATGCACTTTTATGATGGATAGAAGCACTTTTATGATGGATAGAAGCACTTTTATGATGGATAGATGCACTTTTATGATGGACAGATGCACTTTTATGATGGACAGATGCACTTTTATGATGGATAGATGCACTTTTATGATGGATAGAAGCACTTTTATGATGGATAGAAGCACTTTTATGATGGATAGATGCACTTTTATGATGGACAGATGCACTTTTATGATGGATAGATGCACTTTTATGATGGATAGATGCACTTTTATGATGGACAGATGCACTTTTATGATGGATAGATGCACTTTTATGATGGATAGATGCACTTTTATGATGGACAGATGCACTTTTATGATGGATAGATGCACTTTTATGATGGATAGATGCACTTTTATGATGGATAGATGCACTTTTATGATGGACAGATGCACTTTTATGATGGATGCACTTTTATGGATAGATGCACTTTTATGATGGATAGAAGCACTTTTATGATGGATAGATGCACTTTTATGATGGATAGATGCACTTTTATGATGGAAAGGTGCACTTTTATGATGGACAGATGCACTTTTATGGATAGATGCACTTTTATGATGGATAGATGCACTTTTATGATGGATAGAAGCACTTTTATGATGGATAGATGCACTTTTATGATGGATAGATGCACTTTTATGATGATAGATGCACTTTTATGATGATAGATGCACTTTTATGATGGATAGATGCACTTTTATGATGGATAGATGCACTTTTATGATGGATAGATGCACTTTTATGATGATAGATGCACTTTTATGATGATAGATGCACTTTTATGATGGATAGAAGCACTTTTATGATGGATAGATGCACTTTTATGATGGATAGATGCACTTTTATGATGGATAGATGCACTTTTATGATGATAGATGCACTTTTATGATGATAGATGCACTTTTATGATGGAAAGGTGCACTTTTATGATGGATAGATGCACTTTTATGATGATAGATGCACTTTTATGATGATAGAAGCACTTTTATGATGGATAGATGCACTTTTATGATGGATAGATGCACTTTTATGATGGATAGATGCACTTTTATGATGGACAGATGCACTTTTATGATGGATAGATGCACTTTTATGATGGATAGATGCACTTTTATGATGGACAGATGCACTTTTATGATGGATAGATGCACTTTTATGATGGATAGATGCACTTTTATGATGGACAGATGCACTTTTATGATGGATAGATGCACTTTTATGATGGACAGATGCACTTTTATGATGGACAGATGCACTTTTATGATGGAAAGGTGCACTTTTATGATGGACAGATGCACTTTTATGATGGATAGATGCACTTTTATGATGGATAGATGCACTTTTATGATGGACAGATGCACTTTTATGGATAGATGCACTTTTATGATGGATAGATGCACTTTTATGGATAGATGCACTTTTATGATGGATAGAAGCACTTTTATGATGGATAGATGCACTTTTATGATGGATAGATGCACTTTTATGATGGAAAGGTGCACTTTTATGATGGATAGATGCACTTTTATGATGGACAGATGCACTTTTATGGATAGATGCACTTTTATGATGGATAGATGCACTTTTATGATGGATAGATGCACTTTTATGATGGATAGAAGCACTTTTATGATGGATAGATGCACTTTTATGATGGATAGATGCACTTTTATGATGGATAGATGCACTTTTATGATGGATAGATGCACTTTTATGATGGATAGAAGCACTTTTATGATGGATAGATGCACTTTTATGATGGATAGAAGCACTTTTATGATGGATAGATGCACTTTTATGATGGATAGATGCACTTTTATGATGGATAGATGCACTTTTATGATGGATACACTTTTATGATGGATAGATGCACTTCTATGGACTTTAAAACAGAAACAGCCATTCACTCCCATTATAAAGCTTGCAAGAACAAGGACATTTTTTAAAGGAGTAGTTCACTTTTTAAAAAACTTTTGCTGATAATTTACTCACCCCCATGTCATCCAAGATGTCTATGTCTTTCTTTCTTCAGTCGAAAAGAAATTAAGGTTTTTGATGAAAACATTCCAGGATTTTTCTCCATATAATGGACTTCAATGGGAACCAGACAGTTCAAAGTCCAAATGAGCGTTTCAGTGCAGCTTCAAAGGGCTTTAAACGACACCAGACGATGCATAAGGGTCTTATCTAGCTTAACGATCACTCATTTCAAAAAGAAATAAAAAACTTTAAGTTTTATAAGCACAAACGCTCGCCTTGCTCTGTTCTGTGATGCGTGCTAGTGACGTCACGTAATACGCAATTACGTTGAAAAGGTCACGCTTCTTGACGTTTGTGGAAGTACCGAGTCAGTGTTTACAAGTTGAACGCGCAAACAAAGTCAAACGCCGTTTACAAAAAAAGGAAATTAAAAGGTAAAACAACGATGTCGGGCGATTTTGAACTTAGAGGAGAAGATGAGATGCAGTTTTTCACCTTTCTGAACCGGAATACACAGAGGAAAAGTGTGACCTTTTCAACGTAATTGCGTATTACGTGACGTTACAAACGTGCATCACAGAACAGAGCAAGGCGAGCATTTGTGCTTATAAAACTTAAAGTGTTTTATTTATTTTTGAAATGACCGATCGTTAAGCTAGATAAGACCCTTATTCATCGTCTGGTGTCGTTTAAAGCCCTTTGAAGCTGCACTGAAACGCTCATTTGGACTTTGAACCGTCTGGTTCCCATTGAAGTCCATTATATGGAGAAAAATCCTAGAATGTTTTCATCAAAAACCTTAATTTCTTTTCGACTGAAGAAAGAAAGAAATAGACATCTTGGATGACATGGGGGTGAGTAAATTATCAGCAAAAGTTTTTTAAAAAGTGAACTAATCCTTTAATTTAACTCTGATTGTATTCGTCTGAAAGAAGAATGTCATACACACCTAAGATGACTTGAGGGAGAGCAAATCATGGGCACATTTTTTTTACTACCCCTTTAAGTGCCCGTGCTCTTGTGTTCCAGCGGTGCGGGACTCGAGCTCAGCGCTGGTTGTCTCCAGCTGGACGCCTCATAAACATTACTCGTCCGGTCCGGAGAACGATCTGGCGTTCCTGGAGCTGAAGGATCCGCTTCCAGAACACATGTCCATCGTCCCGCTCTGCCTGCCGGAGAAAGACTTCAGCGAGAACATCCTGATGAGGGCCGGCCGAGGGGGCGTGGTCATGGGCGGGGCCAGACACGCTTACCTCTCATTGGACGACTGTCGGGACGCTCTCAACCTCACGTTCTTAATGACCAACAAGATGTTCTGCATGGAGAGACAGGAGTCTGAGAGCAAACCGGTGGAGTGTGAGGTGAAGTCCGGGAGTCCCGTGGCGACAGTGGAGGGGAAGACGGCGTTCCTGACGGGACTGTCTCTGTCAGTCGGAGGCTGTGATAAAGGACTCGTGTTCACCAAACTGTCCCGATACTTGCACTGGCTCCGGCCGCTGCTGCACGCGACCGAGAAAGAACAATGATGAAGAAACGACACCAATAACCTGAGCAGTGTGTAACTCATTACAAGTAACTTGAGTTACGTAATCAGATTACTTTTTTCGGTAACACTTTATTTTACAGTGTCTTTGTTGCATATATACATGTACTTACCATAGTAATAACAGTAAATTATAAATAATTCAATGCAACTAACCCTCAACCAAACCCTAATTCTGCCCTAACTCTATAGTAAGTACATGTAGTTGCTTAATATTACTCAGTACTTGAAAATATGTAACAATGATAATAAAGTGTAACCCTTTTTTCAAGTAACTAGTAAAGTAACGCATTACTTATAAATTTACAGCAATATATCTGAATTAATTTTTCAAATAAGTAACGCAAGTTACTTTTGACTGACAGCTCTCCTGTCCCCATGTTGAGAGAAATCGAAGTGCAGAGGCGTGTGTGTGTGTGTGTGTAAACATGATGGTTATTGTCGTTCTAGACTTAATGTGAGCATGCACTGACTAATCTCACTTGCACAAAAAAGATTCAGTATTCCTCAAAATGAATAAAATCAGTGAAATGCAAAATCAGAATAATACACAAACCTCCAATAATTAAATGTTACATAAAACAAATATTTTTATGCATTTAATCTCAATGTACTTGCTTCTGACCTCCAATGATTCAGTTAAACCATACACAAAAATGACTTTAGATTTTTTGTTTTTATTGGTGAAATGTTAATCTTTCTTCTCCTGCATATTCTTGTTCTCCAGAACAGCGGCTGAAAGGTTTGTTCTTAAAAAGTATAAAAAGTAAAGTTGTTCTTAAAGTAACGCAATTCTTTACTTTTTAAGGGAGTAGCGCAATGTTGTAATGCATTACTTTTCAGAGTAACTTTCCCTAACACTGAACCTGAGAATCTCAAGTGTGGCTCATATTTCACTGCTAAACAACACTATAGAAATGATATTGTGCAAGTATCCCTCCCTCAACTTCTGATCAGCATTTGGTCAAATTATAGAAATATGCATTTGAAAATGATATTTACAGCTAGTCTGTTTTATGATCCAAGTCACTGGTAGTTTGATTCCTGAAGAGTAAAACTGTAACTTTGATCTGTCTCTGACTCAACCAATCACATGTGGTGTTAGGGGCGGGGCTATCTGACTGACTGACCGACCAATGATTTGTTTTTGGAATTCAGTTTTTAATGGTGCAGAGATTAATCACCTTTAAACAAAGTATTTATACATCATCATAGTATTTGTTTTTAGTGATTTAGACAAAATATTGTATTACCGTCATGAGAATCACTACTGAACATGAGAAATACAAAAGAAAACATATTGAAGAATGTTTTACAAGAAAATACTATTTCAGTCGTTCTACTAAACAAACGTTTAATTTAGTTGCAGTTTCTTTGTAATTATTTGGCTAACTTGTTTCACAGTAAATCCTACACCGATGTTTCCCCAGTATAGACGCTTTAGTCGTGAGAAATCAGGGTTTGTCATGAAAATGTCACAATAAAAAAATAAGTACAAAACAGAGTGACGTTTATTTGACAATCAATAAAAAAACAAGGTCAAACATAGAATGAGAATGACTCTGAGGAGCGGTGTGTTCTGTGGGTAACAGATGCATTCTGGGAGCTGATGTTCAGGACACGCTGGACAGTGGAGGAAACGGGTTCTGCTTGCTGACGACCAGCTTCTGGTGCTGATGGGAAATATAACCCTTGATGTGTCCCTGAGACAGAGAACACACACAATATTAACAGCTAGAACCTTCAGAACCGCGTAACTGAGATAAAGCGCAAATCAAAGAGTAAAACAAAATGTTTTCCTCATATTTTGATGGTTTAATTGAACTTGACAACTGTAACTCAATGAAAGCTTGATCCTGAAACAGATTGATGTCGGTCCTGCGTGTTTGTGTCAGCAGGAAGTGATGCGTCTCACCATGTAAATGAGGTTGGCCAGAATGCACTGCACTTCATCGATGTCCACGTCCTCCACCTTCATCATCCTCAGAGAAACCAGGAACGCATCCAGAGGAAGCTGATGAGTCCTCAGTAGATGATACCTGCACACACACACACACACACACACTCAGATCAGTGTATGTGTGTGCGTGAGTGAGTGAGATACCTGTAGACCAACACTCAGATCAGTGTGTGTGTGTGTGTGAGATACCTGTAGACCAACACTCAGATCAGTGTGTGTGTGTGTGTGTGTGTGTGAGATACCTGTAGACCAACACTCAGATCGATCAGTGTGTGTGTGTGTGTGTGTGTGTGTGTGTGTGTGAGATACCTGTAGACCAACACTCAGATCAGTGTGTGTGTGTGTGTGAGTGAGTGAGATACCTGTAGACCAACACTCAGATCAGTGTGTGTGTGTGTGAGATACCTGTAGACCAACTCAGATCAGTGTGTGTGTGTGTGTGTGTGTGTGTGTGAGAGATACCTGTAGACCAACACTCAGATCGATCAGTGTGTGTGTGTTTGATTTATGAGGACAGAAATGTTTATAATGACATGGTTATTACACTGGTATTACAATATGAACGTGATTTATGAGGACATTTCCTGAGTCCTCGTATTTCAAATGGCTTTAAAAACATACTAAACTGTTTTATTAAATATGTAAAAATGCATAAGGTTTTGTGTGATGGGTAGGTTTAGGGGTCGGGTTAGTGTGTGTGTGCGTGTTGTTCACTCACACTTTCTTAAAGAGGTTCCTGTATGTGATGATCTTCAGCTTCTCGAGGATGAGGAAGATCCCGCAGCGGATGAAGAAGGTCTCGTGTTTCACCAGCGCTTCATTGAGCAGCAAGAGGTTCCCCTCTCTGACACACACACACACACACACACACACACAGAAGATGAGGATCTACAGCAGTGTGTGTGTGTGTATGTGTGTGTGTGTGTGTGTTACCTCACAGCCTTGGTGACGTCAGCGAACTGCATGAGGTCGTACTTCTTCAACAGCTGATTTGAGGGCATGTGACCCTGACAGACAAACACAAACGGTGAACATTCTGTCCTGGATTCCAGAAAAGTTAGTCTAGAAAATCCTGTCTAACTAATTGAAATAAAAGAAAATTACATAATTTTAAATAAAATTAAAATAACTTATTGAAAGTTTAACAAATATTTACTTTTAGGTCCGTATGAAATATTTCATTCATATTTCATAAAACAAATGTATTATACAAATGGTGGTAATCAAACGAAGGCTTAAAATATGAACAATTTATTTAATCTTTTGATATTAAATCAAATGAAATGTTAATTATTACTAATTCATTATTAACTTATTATTATAATTACATTTACAAGTTAAATCCAACTTTTATTTTGGCTGGTTGTGTGAGTGAACATGCAGACCTCAGCAGTCTTTAACACACACACACACTAGTTGATTCAGTCTGCAGCCCTGCTTTTGATTCATAGATAATTTGCAAAATTGATTGAGATTCTGCATTATACAGTAAATTGTGTTTCTATGACTGGATTGTGTGTGTGTGTGTGTGTGTGTGTGTGTGTGTGTGTGTGTGTGAGAGAGAGAGAGAGAGAGAGTGTAAGTGTGAGAGTGAGTGAGTGTGTGTGAGAGAGTGTGAGTGTGCGTGTATCCCAGTGACGTCGTACCAGCAGCATCTTGACGGGCAGCAGGTAAATCAGGATCAGCCTCTTGTTCCTCTGACAGGAGCGATGGCAGTGTGTGAAGGAGAAGGACAGACACTCCTCAGCTGGACAAACACACACACACACAATGAGCTCCACAGATCAACAACACTCACTCTCACACTCACACTCTCTCACACACTCACTCTCACACACTCACTCTCACACACTCACTCTCACACACTCACTCTCACACTCTCTATCACGCTCACTCACTCTCACACACTCACTCTCACGCTCACTCACTCTCACTCACTCTCACGCTCACTCACTCTCACGCTCACTCACTCTCACGCTCACTCACTCTCACGCTCACTCACTCACTCACCTCTCACACTCACTCACCTCACACACACTCACCTCTCACTCACTCACTCACACTCACACTCACACTCACTCTCACTCTCACACTCACTCTCACACTCACTCTCACACACACTCTCACACTCACTCACACTCACTCTCACACTCACTCACTCTCACACTCACTCTCTCTCACTCACACTCACTCACACTCACTCACTCACACACACACTCACTCACTTTCACTCACTCTCACACTCTCTCACACTCACTCACACTCACTCTCACACACACTCACCTCTCACACACACTCACCTCTCACACACTCACCTCTCACACACTCACCTCTCACACACACTCACCTCTCACACACTCTCACCTCTCACACACTCTCACACACACTCACCTCTCACACACACTCACCCCTCACACACACTCACCTCTCTCACTCACTCACTCTCACTCACACACTCTCACTCACACACTCACTCACTCTCACTCTCACTCACTCTCCCTCTCACACTCACTCTCCCTCTCACACTCACTCTCCCTCTCACACTCACTCTCCCTCACTCACTCTCACACACTCTCTCTCACTCACTCTCTCTCACTCACTCTCTCTCACTCACTCTCTCACACTCACACACTCACTCTCTCTCACACTCACTCACCTCTCACACACACACTCACCTCTCACACACATTCACCTCTCACACTCACTCACCTCTCTCACTCACTCACTCTCACACTCACACTCACTCACTCTCACTCTCACTCACTCTCACACTCACACACACTCTTTCTCACACTCACTCTCACTCTAACTCTCACACTCACTCTCACACTCACTCACTTTCACTCACTCTCACTCACACACACACTCACTCTCACACACACTCACTTACACTCACTCACTTTCAC
>JAPDVR010000002.1:69464021-69466521 GCA_026230005.1 Gila orcuttii | reverse complement strand
CCTCTCACACTCACTCTCACACTCACTCACACTCACTCTCACACTCACACTCACACACTCTCACACACTCACTCTCACACACTCACTCTCTCTCACACTCACTCTCACACTCACACACTCACTCTCACACTCACTCTCCCACTCACTCTCACACTCACTCTCACACTCACTCTCACACTCACTCTCACACTCACTCTCACACTCACACTCACTCTCACACTCACACTCACTCACACTCACACACTCACTCACTCACACACTCACTCTCACACACTCACTCACACACTCACTCTCACACACTCACTCTCACACACTCACTCTCACACACTCACTCTCACACACTCACTCTCACACACTCACTCTCACACACTCACTCTCACACACTCACTCTCTCTCACACTCACTCTCTCTCACACTCACTCTCTCTCACACTCACTCTCTCTCACACTCACTCTCACACACACTCTCACACTCACTCTCACACTCACTCTCACACTCACTCTCACACTCACTCTCACACTCACTCTCACACTCACTCTCACACTCACTCACACTCACTCTCACACTCACACTCACACACTCTCACACACTCACTCTCACACACACTCTCACACTCACTCTCACACTCACTCTCCCACTCACTCTCACACTCACTCTCACTCTCACACTCACACTCACTCTCACACTCACTCACACTCTCACTCTCACACACTCACTCTCACACACTCACTCTCACACACTCACTCTCACACACTCACTCTCACACACTCACTCTCTCTCACACTCACTCTCTCTCACACTCACTCTCTCTCACACTCACTCTCTCTCACTCACTCTCACACACACTCTCACACTCACTCACACACTCACTCTCACACACTCACACACTCACTCTCACTCACTCTCACACTCACTCTCACACTCACTCTCACACTCACTCTCACACTCACTCTCACACTCACACTCACTCTCACACACTCACTCTCACACTCTCACTCTCACACACTCACTCTCACACACTCACTCTCACACACTCACTCTCACACTCACTCTCACACACTCACTCTCACACACTCACTCTCACACTCTCACACACTCACACTCACTCTCTCACTCACACTCACTCTCTCACTCACTCTCACTCACTCTCACACTCACTCTCACACTCACTCTCACACTCACTCTCACACTCACTCTCACTCTCACACTCACACTCACTCTCACACTCACTCACTTACACTCACTCACTTTCACTCACTCACTTTCACTCACCCACTTTCACTCTCTCACACTCACTCACTCACACACACTCACTCACCTCTCACACACACTCACTCTAACACTCACTCTCACACTCACACTCACACTCACACTCACTCTCACACTCACTCTCACACTCACTCACTCTCACTCTCACTCTCACTCTCACACACTCACTCTCACACACTCACACTCACACACTCACACTCACTCACTCACTCTCACACTCACTCTCACACTCACTCTCACACTCACTCTCACACTCACTCTCACACTCACACTCACTCTCACACTCACTCTCACACTCACTCTCACACTCACACTCACACTCACTCTCACACTCACTCTCACTCTCACTCTCACTCTCACACTCACTCTCACACTCACTCTCACACTCACTCTCACACTCACTCTCACACTCACTCTCACACTCACTCTCACACTCACTCTCACACTCACTCTCTCACACTCACTCTCTCACACTCACACTCACACTCTGTCACTCACTCACTCACTCACTCACTCACTCACTCACTCACTCACTCACTCACTCACACACACTCTCACTCTCACTCACACACACCTGGTTTGAAGTCGCTGTCGAACATGGCCTTCCTGCCCACGTAGTATCTGTAAGTGACGCGCTGGGCGGTGCTGTACTCGTCCTTCATGCTGGAGCTCTCGATGGCTCGGATCAGAGGCTTACACAGGTGCAGCTTATTGATCTGAACACACAGAAACAGTGTCATTTTTGCGACTATCTCACAATTCGGACTTTTTCTCTAACAATTTCAAGTTATAAAGTCAGAATTGCAAGATATAAACATGCAATTCTGAGGAAAAAAGATCAACAAGTCAGAATTGTGAGAAAAAGAGTTCTCAGCTCATGAGTTATTATCGTTAACTTAAACTTGAACTATTCAAAACATTTTTCGTAAAATACAATAAAAATATTAGATGTAAAACTTTAAACAATTTAGAAATGTTGGGTTAGTTAAAATTGAAGCAAAATTACTGAAAATTGATTTTAATAATGCATTAGTAAATGTTAAGATTAACATTCTTACTTTGAAATAGATCTTAAAGAGCTGATTGATCAGAAACAACATTCCCCATCTCTTCGAGTCATCGATCCCAGTGCGACTGAAACAAACATGCACACGTCACATGCCTTTTGTTCTATAAAACTTCTATACTATAGTATAATATTTATACAGTGTCTATACAGTTCAGATTGATT
>JAPDVR010000002.1:69451521-69454021 GCA_026230005.1 Gila orcuttii | reverse complement strand
CACACACACACACGCGCACACACACACGCGCACACACACACACACACCTGCAGAGGAAGAGAGAGACACCTGTGAGTGTGAACACACACACACGCACACACACACACACACGCACACACACACACGCACACACACACACCTGCAGTGGAAGAGAGAGACACCTGTGAGTGTGAACACACACACACACACACACACACGCACACACACACACCTGCAGAGGAAGAGAGAGACACCTGTGAGTGTGAACACACACACACGCACACACACACACACACGCACACACACACACCTGCAGTGGAAGAGAGAGACACCTGTGAGTGTGAACACACACACACACACACACACACACACACACACGCACACACGCACACACGCACACCTGCAGTGGAAGAGAGAGACACCTGTGAGTGTGAACACACACACACACACGCACACACACACACACACACACACACGCACACACACACACCTGCAGAGGAAGAGAGAGACACCTGTGAGTGTGAACACACACACACGCACACACACACACACACGCACACACACACACGCACACACACACACCTGCAGTGGAAGAGAGAGACACCTGTGAGTGTGAACACACACACACACACACACACACGCACACACACACACCTGCAGAGGAAGAGAGAGACACCTGTGAGTGTGAACACACACACACGCACACACACACACACACGCACACACACACACCTGCAGTGGAAGAGAGAGACACCTGTGAGTGTGAACACACACACACACACACACACACACACACACACACACACACACGCACACACGCACACACGCACACCTGCAGTGGAAGAGAGAGACACCTGTGAGTGTGAACACACGCACACACACACACACACACACACGCACACACACACACCTGCAGTGGAAGAGAGAGACACCTGTGAGTGTGAACACACACACACACACACGCACACACACACACGCACACCTGCAGTGGAAGAGAGAGACACCTGTGAGTGTGAACACACACACACACACACACACACACACACACACCTGCAGAGGAAGAGAGAGACACCTGTGAGTGTGAACACACACACACACACACACGCACACACACACACACACACCTGCAGAGGAATAGAGAGACACCTGTGAGTGTGAACACACACACACACACACACACACCTGCAGTGGAAGAGAGAGACACCTGTGAGTGTGAACACACACACGCACACACACACACACACACCTGCAGAGGAATAGAGAGACACCTGTGAGTGTGAACACACACACACGCGCACACACACACACACACACACACCTGCAGTGGAAGAGAGAGACACCTGTGAGTGTGAACACACGCACACACACACACACACACACACGCACACACACACACCTGCAGTGGAAGAGAGAGACACCTGTGAGTGTGAACACACACACACACACACACACGCACACACACACACGCACACCTGCAGTGGAAGAGAGAGACACCTGTGAGTGTGAACACACACACACACACACACACACACACACACACACACACACCTGCAGTGGAAGAGAGAGACACCTGTGAGTGTGAACACACACACACACACACACACGCACACACACACACACACACCTGCAGAGGAATAGAGAGACACCTGTGAGTGTGAACACACACACACACACACACACACACCTGCAGTGGAAGAGAGAGACACCTGTGAGTGTGAACACACACACGCACACACACACACACACACCTGCAGAGGAATAGAGAGACACCTGTGAGTGTGAACACACACACACACACACACACCTGCAGTGGAAGAGAGAGACACCTGTGAGTGTGAACACACACACACACACACACACACACACACACACACCTGCAGAGGAATAGAGAGACACCTGTGAGTGTGAACACACACACACACGCACACACGCACACACACACACCTGCAGAGGAAGAGAGAGACACCTGTGAGTGTGAACACACACACACACACACACACACACACCTGCAGAGGAAGAGAGAGACACCTGTGAGTGTGAACACACACACACGCGCACACACACACACACACACACACACCTGCAGTGGAAGAGAGAGACACCTGTGAGTGTGAACACACACACACACACACACACACACACACACCTGCAGAGGAATAGAGAGACACCTGTGAGTGTGAACACACACACACACACACACACACACACACACACACACACACACGCACACACACACACCTGCAGAGGAAGAGAGAGACACCTGTGAGTGTGAACACACACACACGCGCACACACACACACACACACACACACCTGCAGTGGAAGAGAGAGACACCTGTGAGTGTGAACACACACACACACACACACACACACACACACACACACCTGCAGAGGAAGAGAGAGACACCTGTGAGTGTGAACACACACACACACACACACACACACACACACACCTGCAGAGGAAGAGAGAGACACCTGTGAGTGTGAACACACACACACACACACACACGCACACACACACA
>JAPDVR010000002.1:69429021-69449021 GCA_026230005.1 Gila orcuttii | reverse complement strand
CCCGCTGACGTCACGCCAGCACTTCCTGTTTACACCAGTGAACGCGCAGTTTTGGAGTCCATTCTGCACTTTCCACAAATTGAAATATTCATAAACTACCTCAGTTTAAGTATCATTAAAGATCGGGTATTTCTCGATTTAACTGGCTTGTCAAATTGTGGTTTATTATAAAACGATTCTACTATGTAATTAAAAGGTTTAGCTAAAGGAAACATATGAAGACTAACTACTGTGTTAAAGTTTGTCAACAATAATAATATTTCAGTCAGTTGAACTTGTTATTATGACGTAAAAAGGCGAAATTGTGACTTAAAAGTCATACTTATGAGATGAAATGTTTAAATTATGACATACTAACTAAGTCATACTTATAAAATAAAAGTTTAACATTATGAGATAAAAAAACTAAATTGTGACTTAAGGTGATGATACACAGGGCAACTTTTTGAGCAATGTTGCTGGGCAATCTTGCAGAGCGATTGTTGCTTGGGGACTTTCCCATTGAAAATGGGAAATACATTTCTATCTGGATAATTTAGATCGGTCGTGGGCCCTGTGTCTCATCTGGTTGCCCGTTGACGGCAACATTGCCCAGCAATATTGCTCAAAAAGTTGCCCTGTGTATCATCACCTTTAAAAGTCATAATTATTAAATAAAAAATGTAAATGATCACATACTGAGTCATACTTATAACATAAAGGGTCAACATTATGAGATTAAAAATCGAAATTATGACATAAAAGACCAAATTATGACGTAAAGTCATGGTTTCTAGTTTTATTTCATTTCATTATTTAAATATCTGTTTTATTCTGTAGAAGTTTCTCTGAGGCGAAGCGTGTGTTTGTCCGTCTGCTGATTCTCCGGCGGCAGATTCGCTGTTTGTTTGCCATCTTGTTATGCAGCTCTCCGCGGCGCGGATCAGTCAGAGTGAATATGGAGTAAATATGATTATTATCTGATGAATATCTGCTCATGTGTGTGTAGGCGTGTGTCGTGTCGATCCACAGCAGAAGCCGAACTCACTCCACGAGGGTTTGGAGCCGCTTCCATGGCTCAGGTTCTAGTTTGGCTGTGTGTTTTGATAGCTAACAGCTAACAGAGATCGAGTGATCTCTCTGCGGTTATTATATTTCATGTGTGAATATTATTAACCGAGATCAAATTATGGCAGAAGACATCCAGCACAATCAGAAATCAAACTTTAATGGACTCACCAAACCAGCCAAAGCAGGAGCGTCTAAGAAACTGATCATAAAGAACTTTAAAGGTGAGTTTGACTCAACTAGAACTAAAACTAGTTCACGGGCTGTTTGTGATTAATCTGTGTCACAGTGACAGTCGCGTGAAGTCTGTTCATATGTCAGTTACTATTGAAATCAAACTATATATTAAACAGTATGTGTGTGTGTGTTTGTTTCTCTCTCTCTGTGTGTGTGTGTGTTTACAGACAGACCGAAGTTGACTGACAGCTACACTGAGGACACGTGGTTGAAGCTGAGAGATGCTGTGGGAGCGATTCAGAACAGCACCTCCATCAAGTATAACCTGGAGGAGCTTTACCAGGTGTGTGTGTGTGTGTGTGTGTGTGTGCTGAGAGAGCGATTCAGAACAGCACCTCCATCCAGTATAACCTGGAGGAGCTTTACCAGGTGTGTGTGTGTGTGTGTGTGTGTGTGCTGAGAGAGCGATTCAGAACAGCACCTCCATCCAGTATAACCTGGAGGAACTCTACCAGGTGTGTGTGTGTGTGTGTGTTCACACTGCATGATGGATCGATGCGTGTGTGTGTTCACACTGCATGATGGATCGATGCGTGTGTCTGGTTCGCAAACTACGCTTCAAAACCAAACACGCGAGAAGTGATACGGAAATAACGCAAGATCACGTGTGCGTGAGACTGAAATTGTTATTTAAAAATTGATAGCCTGCCAAAAAAAATTGCGATCCAAATTGTCTGTGCGCAGATTTAAAGGCTTATGTAAAATAACACTGCATAGTCTTCACTGTATAATTTAAACATCCTTATTAATTAATCATTATTAAAGTTATTCAGTCAAGAGCAGTGACAGATTTTTTTTGTCGTTTGATTAACATTAAAAACACAGCGGCAGGAATATTAGGCTGCCGTCACTTTAAGAGCGAATGCACTGATCTAATACGCTGGTACTGATACACATGTGTTTACTTTCTCACTGTTTATGTTCACATATCTGACTATGATATATGTTTGTTTAATTTGTCCACTCAAGTGCAAGAAGACATGAAAGATCTCAGTTTAGTATAATAATAAAAATAATAATAATGCATTTTATTTATAATGCGCTTTTCTTAAACCCAAAGTGCAAAGAGTAACGGAATGAACTCCTTTCACGTCTTCTTGCGCTTGAATATTTAAATGAGCAAGGTTTACTCTCGCGTGACGATGCAGCGCTGACGGCAACTGTCCCGAGCGTCGCTCACGTTTGTTCACGTTCATGCATTGTTCATAAACATGTGACCGGCTGTCGAGTGACACTTTCATATTCTCATCAATGCTGATTTTTACTATATTACACACTATTGGTCTCATGTTTGAAATCATTAATATTTAACAATGTTTCTGTAAGTGTCTCTTCTGCTCAAAAATAAACCCAGCTTTGGTGAGCAGAAGACACTCTTTCAGAAACATTAATACTTTTTAATGTTTCTAAACTTTTATATATCAGTAATTGTACAGTAAAGTGTGAACAGGTGTCCAGCTGTATTTTATGTAATGACTTTTTATGTTTTATGTATGATAGTGTCATAATTTTAAAGAAGAATGAAAATGGAGAGCACATTTACTCAATTGTTATTATTTGATTGAAATATAATAAATTTACACTGACTGTTTGCCTAAACAGAGACTGAACAAGACAAAGTGTGTTTTGTTAGTTAATGTCACAATATCGAGCAGTTCTTGACTTGCTGATGTGCTTTTATTTTAGAATGTGAGATTTTCATCTGCTGTTCAGACCAGTTACCCATGATTCCTCGTGTGTGTTTGTCTCCGCAGGCTGTGGAGAATCTGTGCTCGTATAAAGTGTCGCCCATGTTATACAAGCAGCTTCGTCAAGTGTGTGAAGACCACGTCCGAGCTCAGATCCATCAGTTCAGGGAATATCCTTCATCAGTGTGTGTGTGTGTTTGCCAACTGTGCTTCACAGATAACGCTTGCTTTGCTCCGTCAGCTGGTGTGTGTGTGTGTGTGTCGTAGACCTTAACAGAGTCGTACAGAGTCGCTGGACAGCCTGTCCTTCCTGAAGAGGATGAACCGATGCTGGCAGGACCACTGTAGACAGACGGTGAGTGAGTGTGAGAATGAGTGTGAGAGTGTGAGTGTGTGAGAGTGAGTCTGTGAGTCTGTGAGTGTGTGACAGTGAGTCTGTGACAGTGAGTCTGTGACAGTGAGTCTGTGACAGTGAGTCTGTGACAGTGAGTCTGTGACAGTGAGTCTGTGACAGTGAGTCTGTGACAGTGAGTCTGTGAGAGTGAGTGTGTGTGAGTGTGTGAGAGAGTGAGTCTGAGTCTGTGAGTCTGTGAGAGTGAGTGTGTGTGAGAGTGAGTCTGAGTGTGTGAGAGTGAGTGTGTGTGAGTGAGTGTGTGAGAGTGAGTCTGTGAGAGTGAGTCTGTGAGAGTATGTGTGAGAGTGTGTGTGAGAGTGTGTGAGAGAGTGAGTCTGTGAGAGAGTGAGTCTGTGAGAGAGTGAGTGTGTGTGAGAGTGAGTGTGTGTGAGAGTGAGTGTGTGTGAGAGTGAGTGTGTGTGAGAGTGAGTGTGTGTGAGAGTGAGTGTGTGTGAGAGTGAGTGTGTGTGAGAGTGAGTGTGTGTGAGAGTGAGTGTGTGTGAGAGTGAGTGTGTGCGAGAGTGAGTGTGTGCGAGAGTGAGTGTGTGCGAGAGTGAGTGTGTGCGAGAGTGAGTGTGTGCGAGAGTGAGTGTGTGCGAGAGTGAGTGTGTGCGAGAGTGAGTGTGTGCGAGAGTGAGTGTGTGCGAGAGTGAGTGTGTGCGAGAGTGAGTGTGTGCGAGAGTGTGTGCGAGAGTGTGTGCGAGAGTGTGAGAGAGTGAGTGTGTGAGAGAGTGAGTGTGTGTGAGAGTGAGTGTGTGTGAGAGTGTGTGTGAGAGTGTGTGTGAGAGTGTGTGTGAGAGTGTGTGTGTGAGAGTGAGTGTGTGTGAGAGTGAGTGTGTGTGAGAGTGAGTGTGTGTGAGAGTGAGTGTGTGAGAGTGTGTGTGTGAGAGTGTGAGTGTGTGTGAGAGTGAGTCTGTGTGAGAATGAGTGTGTGTGAGAGTGTGTGAGAGAGTGAGTGTGTGTGAGAGTGAGTGTGTGTGTGAGAGTGTGTGAGAGAGTGAGTCTGTGAGAGAGTGAGTGTGTGTGAGAGTGAGTGTGTGTGAGAGTGAGTGTGTGTGAGAGTGAGTGTGTGCGAGAGTGAGTGTGTGCGAGAGTGTGTGTGAGAGAGTGTGAGAGAGTGAGTGTGTGTGAGAGTGAGTGTGTGAGAGTGTGTGAGAGAGTGTGAGAGAGTGAGTCTGTGAGAGAGTGAGTGTGTGTGAGAGAGTGAGTCTGAGTCTGTAAGTCTGTGAGAGTGAGTGTGTGTGAGAGTGAGTCTGAGTGTGTGAGAGTGAGTGTGTGTGAGTGAGTGTGTGTGAGTGAGTGTGTGAGAGTGAGTCTGTGAGAGTGAGTGTGTGTGAGAGTGTGTGTGAGAGTGTGTAAGAGAGTGAGTCTGTGAGAGAGTGAGTCTGTGAGAGAGTGAGTGTGTGTGAGAGTGAGTGTGTGTGAGAGTGAGTGTGTGTGAGAGTGAGTGTGTGTGAGAGTGAGTGTGTGTGAGAGTGAGTGTGTGTGAGAGTGAGTGTGTGTGAGAGTGAGTGTGTGTGAGAGTGAGTGTGTGTGAGAGTGAGTGTGAGTGAGAGTGAGTGTGTGAGAGTGAGTGTGTGCGAGAGTGTGTGCGAGAGTGTGTGCGAGAGTGTGTGCGAGAGTGTGTGCGAGAGTGTGTGCGAGAGTGTGTGCGAGAGTGTGTGCGAGAGTGTGTGCGAGAGTGTGTGCGAGAGTGTGTGCGAGAGTGTGAGAGAGTGAGTGTGTGAGAGAGTGAGTGTGTGTGAGAGTGTGTGTGAGAGTGTGTGTGAGAGTGTGTGTGAGAGTGTGTGTGAGAGTGTGTGTGAGAGTGTGTGTGAGAGAGTGAGTGTGTGTGAGAGTGAGTGTGTGTGAGAGTGAGTGTGTGTGAGAGTGAGTGTGTGAGAGTGAGAGTGTGTGTGTGAGAGTGTGAGTGTGTGTGAGAGTGAGTCTGTGTGAGAATGAGTGTGTGTGAGAGTGAGTGTGTGTGTGAGAGTGTGTGAGAGAGTGAGTCTGTGAGAGAGTGAGTGTGTGTGAGAGTGAGTGTGTGTGAGAGTGAGTGTGTGTGAGAGTGAGTGTGTGTGAGAGTGAGTGTGTGTGAGAGTGAGTGTGTGCGAGAGTGAGTGTGTGCGTGCGAGAGTGTGTGTGAGAGAGTGTGAGAGAGTGAGTGTGTGTGAGAGTGAGTGTGTGAGAGAGTGTGAGAGAGTGAGTCTGTGAGAGAGTGAGTGTGTGTGAGAGTGAGTGTGTGTGAGAGTGTGTGTGAGAGAGTGTGAGAGAGTGAGTCTGTGAGAGAGTGAGAGAGTGAGAGAGTGAGTGAGTGTGTGTGAGAGTGAGTGTGTGTGAGAGTGAGTGTGTGTGAGAGTGAGTGTGTGTGAGAGTGAGTGTGTGTGAGAGTGAGTGTGTGTGAGAGTGTGTGTGTGTGAGAGTGTGTGTGTGTGAGAGTGTGTGAGAGTGTGTGTGAGAGTGTGTGTGAGAGTGTGTGTGAGATTGTGTGTGAGATTGTGTGTGAGATTGTGTGTGAGATTGTGTGTGAGTGTGTGTGTGTGTGTGTGTGTGTGTGAGAGAGTGAGTGTGTGTGAGAGTGAGTGTGTGTGAGAGTGAGTGTGTGTGTGTGAGAGTGTGTGTGAGAGAGTGTGAGAGAGTGAGTCTGTGTGAGAGTGAGTGTGTGTGAGAGTGAGTGTGTGTGAGAGTGAGTGTGTGTGAGAGTGTGTGTGAGAGTGAGTGTGAGAGTGAGTGTGAGAGTGAGTGTGAGAGTGAGTGTGAGAGTGTGTGTGAGAGTGTGTGTGAGAGTGTGTGTGAGAGTGTGTGTGAGAGTGTGTGTGAGAGTGTGTGTGAGAGTGTGTGTGAGATTGTGTGTGAGAGTGTGTGTGTGTGTGTGTGTGTGAGAGTGAGTGTGTGTGAGAGTGTGTGTGTGTGTGTGTGTGAGAGTGTGTGTGTGAGAGAGTGTGTGAGAGTGTGTGTGAGAGTGTGTGTGAGAGTGTGTGTGAGAGTGTGTAAGTGTGTGTGAGAGTGTGTGAGAGTGTGTGCATCTCTTTACACATGTTTTGTCTCGTCTCCTTCAGATCATGATCCGCAGTATTTTCCTCTTCCTGGATCGGACGTATGTCCTCCAGAACTCTCTGCTTCCCTCCATCTGGTGAGTCCACCAATTACAGACCTCCGTTGAGATGCTTATTTCTATATTTACTGTTTTCATTTTAATTTTAGTTAAAAGTTTTAGTAATTTTTATGTTTTATAATTTTTATTACTATTTTATTATTCCTATACAGTTTTTATTTATTTTAATACATCCAGTTAAATATAGTTTTTATTCATATTTGCATATTTTTAACTTTTTTTTATATTGTTTTAATTTTAATTAAGTTGTAGTCATTTTGTTGTTTGTCATTTGTATTAGAATTTTTTTTATTTCAGTTTTTTATAACTTTTTATTTCAATTTTAGTTGTTTTAGTACATCGAGTTAACCAAATAAAATAAAAAATATTAATATTTTAAATGTATTTAATTATTTCTTTATTTTTTTTTCTTTTAATTTTGAAGTTTATTTTGTTGTGTGCTTTTGTTATTTTAATTATAAAAAAATGTAGTATTGTAAAAAAAAAATGTAATTTCAGTTACGTTTTTCAGTAATATATTTTTTTTACTAGTTTTATTTAACAGTAACAACCGTGAGCTGGTGTTGCTTTAGTAACACGTGTGTGTTCAGGGACACGGGGCTGGAGCTGTTCCGCACACACATCGTGAGCGACAGTGGCGTTCAGAGCCGGACGGTGGAGGGGATCCTGGAGCAGATCGAGCGCGAGCGCAGCGGAGAGACGGTGGACCGCAGTCTGCTGAGGAGTCTACTGGGCATGCTCTCAGACTTGCAGGTGATTGGACGCTCAGATGATGATGTCAGTGCGCAATAGAGCCGGAAGCTGCTTGCATTCGCATACGTCTGTCGCGTTTCGCCCCCTAGTGGCAGTCACACGCAACTTTGAAATTGGTTGGGAATGATTTTAATATATGTAATGCATGCGTGAATATGTATTCACACAAAACAAATGACCCTCAATACATCTAAAAAATCCACTTTTGTGTCCTTAAACGCTTGTTTTTTTAGGTCGACAGCTTATTAAAACTTATTTCTGGGTTTTTTTATCTTGTTTGCTGTACATCTGGTCACATAGCAGCTTTTAGACATTATTTTGTTTTTGTTATAAGGCAGAAATGACGAGGAGGCTTCACACAATACAGAGTCAATGCAGACGGTGGCTTGTTTCCCCCCCCGGTGTGGGCGTGGCTTCAGATTATGAGTTCGTGTGTTAGCGCTGCATGATTAATCGCAATGAAACCACACGCGATTTGCCAAAGGCTGAGACTATTTTCTGTCTAGATTGTCAGTGCAGCGGCTGATTGGTAGTAAATGCTCCATCTGAACACCAGAAGATGTCTCTCTCACACACACTCACACACACACACACACACACATCCCTCTGAACACCAGAGGGCGTCTCACACACACACACACACACACATCCCTCTGAACACCAGAGGTCGTCACACACACACACACACACATACATATCCCTCTGAACACCAGAGGGCGTCTCACACACACACACATATATATGTATATCCCTCTGAACACCAGAGGACGTCACACACACACACACACACACACACACACACACTCACTCACTCACATGCACACAAACACTCACTCAATAATACTCATATGATGTATGTGAGTGAGCTGTGGTTCTCGATGTGATCTAGCTGTGTGTGTGTCGTCAGGTGTACAAGGACTCGTTCGAGCAGCGGTTTTTAACGGAGACGATCCGTCTGTACGCCACAGAGGGACAGAGGCTCATGCAGGACAGAGACGTGAGCGCTGAAGATCCTCCTCATTCACACACACACACGCACACACACACACTTCACGTGTGCGTTCTGATGTGTGTTTGTTCTTCACAGGTTCCCGAGTATCTTCATCATGTGGCGCGGCGTCTGGAGGAAGAGAACGACCGGGTCATCAGTTATTTAGATCAGAGCACACAGTGAGTCTCTGTGTGAGTGAGTGAGAGTGTGAGAGTGTGAGAGTGTGAGAGTGTGTGAGTGTGTGAGTGAGTGTGTAAGTGAGTCAATAAATAAATGACCAACCCTACCTTTAAATCATAAAAACGTTGTACATTTGAAATCAATACTTTTAAAATGAACAGAATGTTTTCTAGCATGTAACCGATGTCATCATCATATTTGCATACTGACTTGTGATTGGTCTGTGGGCAGTAAAGCAGACACAGACTCTGATTGGTCTAAATGAATCTTGCATTTAAAGCGCTGATGTCACTGAGGTTCCTCTAACGTCTGTGTGATAGGAAGCCTCTGATCGCCGCTGTGGAGAAGCAGCTGCTGGGCGAACACATGACCGCCATTCTGCAGAAAGGTCTGAGTTATGCTAGAGATGTGAGCACTGAAGTCTTATCATGACACACACACACTCAGCTGATGTGTGTGTTCTCCTCAGGCCTGCGCACGCTGCTGGACGAGAGCCGCGAGTGTGAGCTGACGCTGCTGTACGAGCTCTTCAATAAAGTCAAGGGCGGCCTGACGGCACTGCTGCAGTCCTGGAGAGAATACATCAAGGTACACACACACACAGCTGTCAAAACGGCCGAAAAGCTACATTCGAATTTCTTTCTTAAATAATAGCAAAATTCAAATTATTCTAATTCTAAAGGCAATACTTAATGGTTAAAGGGGAAAAGGTGCTGTATTGTCTCCTATGTCCACAAGAGGGCGCAAGCGAGCATAATATAAACCATCAAACATCACATCTTTTATTGAAATGACATTCACCTTTTAAAGTGCATTACCTTTTGTTCTTGAATAAAATATTTCTTTAATGAACATGCAAGGAAAATTAGGTTACAACAGTGCATAAAACTGTAAGTACATCAGTAACCTGAGAAAACACGCAAACTGAGAAACACTCACTTCTACTCACTACATCTACATATTGATCATCAAAAACACCAGACGCTCTTGATCTGAGCGAGTGCTGAGCGCTTTCTGCTGATAAACACACTCTCTCACACACACACACACAGAGCTCTGACCGATTGCATGATTTTTTTTTTAAATGAAATGACATTCACTTTTTAAAGTGCATTAACTTTTGAAACAATTGTTCTTAAATAAAATATAATTTCTTTAATATGCATGCAAGGAAAATGAGGTTACAATAGTGCATAAAACTGTAAGTGCTTCCAACTGAGAGGCTTTCGTCAGCAGGAAAAGCCTTTTCCCGCCACTTTTTACATTAACAACGCAGCCGCACCGCGCTGTACTGGATAAGCTAACAAAAACAAACCGCATGCGTCAGTTACGTCATCATCATGTCTCGCGCGCCTCTTGACACATCAAATATTTTGCATATATATTGCATTCGAATGTGCAGGTTTTTTGTTTTTTTTTGACGAATATTCAAAATTCAAATGTTTATTTGACAGCCCTAGTACACACACACACACACACACACAGGGCTCTTATAGTGACTGAAACCATAAAGAAACATGCTCCTCACGAGAGAAAAAAAAGTAAAACAGATCAATTGTATTTGATTTCTCTCGTTTTGAGGGCGAACACAAAGTTTCTCGTTTAGAGAGCGTACGTAAAGTTCTGATTTTATGATCGAACGTAAAGTTTCTCGTTTAGAGCGTACGTAAAGTTCTGATTTTATGATCGAACGTAAAGTTTCTCGTTTAGAGCGTACGTAAAGTTCTGATTTTATGATCGAACGTAAAGTTTCTCGTTTAGAGCGTACGTAAAGTTCTGATTTTATGATCGAACGTAAAGTTTCTCGTTTAGAGCGTACGTAAAGTTCTGATTTTATGATCGAACGTAAAGTTTCTCGTTTCCAGAGAGAATGTAAAGATTCTAGTTTTCAGAACGAACCTAAAGTTTCTTGTTTTGCGAGCTAAAGTAAAGTTTCTTGTTTCCAGAGCGAACGTTAAGTCTCTCGTTTTGCAAGCGAATGTAAAGTTTCTTATTTTGAGAGCGAACGTAAAGTTTCTTGTTTTTCAGAGCGAACGTAAAGTTTCTTGTTTTGAGAGCGAATGTAAAGTTTCTCGTTTTGAGAGCGAATGTAAAGTTTCTTGTTTTTCAGAGCGAACGTAAAGTTTCTCGTTTTGAGAGCGAATGTAAAGTTTCTCGTTTTGAGAACGAACGTAAAGTTTCTTGTTTTTCAGAGCGAACGTAAAGTTTCTTGTTTCCAGAGCGAACGTAAAGTATCTCGTTTTGCAAGCGAACGTAAAGTTTCTCGTTTCCAGAGTGAACGTAAAGTTTCTTGTTTTTCAGAGCGAACGTAAAGTCTCTCGTTTTCAGAGCGAACCTAAAGTTTCTTGTTTTTCAGAGCGAACGTAAAGTTTCTTGTTTTTCAGAGCGAACGTAAAGTTTCTTGTTTCCAGAGCGAACGTAAAGTCTCTCGTTTTGCAAGCGAATGTAAAGTTTCTTGTTTCCAGAGCGAACGTAAAGTCTCTCGTTTTGCAAGCGAATGTAAAGTTTCTTGTTATGAGAGCGAAACGTAAAGTTTTTTGTTTCCACAGCGAACGTAAAGTCTCTCGTTTTGCGAGCTAACGTAAAGTTTCTTGTTTTGAGAGCGAATGTAAAGTTTCTCGTTTTGAGAGCGAACGTAAAGTTTCTCGTTTTTCAGAGTGAACGTAACGTTTTTCAGAGTGAATGTAGTTTCTCGTTTTGCAAGCGAATGTAAAGTCTCTCGTTTCCAGAGCGAACGTAAAGTTTCTCGTTTTTCAGAGTGAACGTAACGTTTTTCAGAGTGAATGTAGTTTCTCGTTTTGTGAGCGAACATAAAGTTACTCGTTTCCAGAGCAAACGTAAAGTATCTCGTTTTGCTTGCGAATGTAAAGTTTCTCGTTTTTCAGAGTGAACGTAAAGTTTCTCGTTTCCAGACTGAACGTAAAGTTTCTCGTTTTGCGAGCAAATGTAAAGTTTCTCGTTTTGAGAGCGAACGTAAAGTTTCTCGTTTTTCAGAGTGAACGTAACGTTTTTCAGAGTGAATGTAGTTTCTCGTTTTGCGAGCGAATGTAAAGTTTCTCGTTTTGAGAGCGAACGTAAAGTTTCTCGTTTTTCAGAGTGAACGTAACGTTTTTCAGAGTGAATGTAGTTTCTCGTTTTGCGAGCGAACGTAAAGTCTCTCGTTTTGCGAGCGAACGTAAAGTCTCTCGTTTCCAGAGTGAACGTAAAGTTTCTCGTTTCCAGAGCGAACGTAAAGTTTCTCTTTTTCAGAGTGAACGTAACGTTTTTCAGAGTGAATGTAGTTTATCGTTTTGCGAGCGAACGTAAAGTTTCTCGTTTTGTGAGTGTAAAGTTCCTCTGACTCTGACTCCCGCGTGCCGTCCTCCCGCAGAGCTCCGGCGGGGAGATCGTCAGTTCTCCAGAGAAGGATAAAGAGATGGTTCAGGAGCTGCTGGACTTCAAGGATAAGATGGACCTGGTGAGCCAGCGCTGCTTCCAGAGGAACGACACCTTCATCAACGCCATGAAGGAAGCCTTCGAGAACTTCATCAACAAGAGACCCAACAAACCCGCCGAGCTCATCGGTGAGTGTCGACATCTCAGAAACTGCTGACCAAACGCATATTTCAAATTCAGCAATAAAATCAGACATGAGCTGTTTCTTGCGCTCAAATAGATTTAAAGTGATTATTTCAGGTCACTCTATGGCTTCTGATGGCAGCTGCAAATTGTGCGTTTCAGTCTCTCCTATTCATCGTAATACGAGTGAACCGTCTTGCTGTACAGTGGCTCCACAAGTATTGGCACCCTTGGTAAATATGAGCACAATAAAGCTGTTTTGAAAAACACCAGTGGTGTAGACAGAAACACTGCCATGTGTGCTCAATATTTGTGGAGCTCCCTGTATATATAGGCTTTAACACACACTCTTTCACACACTCTCGCACACATGCACACATCTCACTCACTCACACAAAAACACTCTGACTCACACGCGCACACACACTCACATCTTCTTCACTCTCACACACACACACACTCACGTCTCACACACACACTCGCACGTCACTCACGTCTTACGCACACACACACACTCACGTCACTCATTCACGCACACACACACACACTCTGGTGAGCCTGTATCACACACTGTATCACGTCTCACTCACTCACGCACACACACACTCTGACGTCTCGCACACACACACAAACACCACACACACACTCATGTCTCACTCACACACACACACACACTCATGTCTCACACACACACACACAAACACTCTCTCACATTTCTGATTATCAGTGTTGAAAAGTTGTGCTGCTTCAGATTTTTGTGTACATTTTTCAAGATTCTTTGATGACCAGAAAGTAAAAAAAACAGCATTTCTTTGAAACAGAATTTTTTGTAACTTTATAAATGTCACTTTTGATCAGTTTGATGAGTCGTTGATGAATAAAAGAGTTGATTTCTCTCTGTCTGGTGTAATGTGTCTCTCTTCAGCGAAGTATGTGGACTCTAAACTGCGTGCGGGAAACAAGGAGGCCACAGAAGAAGAGCTGGAGAGGATCCTGGACAAAATCATGATCATCTTCCGCTTCATCCACGGTAACCCAGAGTCCCGCGCATTCGCGTCTCTGCACTTACACAGCGCTTTAACTATATAGAGATTCACAGCAGCTTTACAGTGATAACAGGAGATTACAGTAACAGAGATTGTTTAGGCTTTACAGCAGCTCTAGAATAAAGTTAATGTCCTGATAGTTAGTTTTGATTGATTCACTTCCCTTGTAAAGATCATTAGTTATTAACTTAGCGGCCGCTAACACGACACCGTTCTAACAGAAAACATTTATCATACATTTATGCCAGAATACCAGTTAGCATTTTGACAGTTTATCAGTACAGAGTTAAAGGGAAGGAGATGCAGCTGAACTGGTGTGTGTGTGTGTGTGTGTGTGTGTGTGTGTGTGTCCTGCAGGGAAGGATGTGTTCGAGGCCTTCTATAAGAAGGATCTGGCCAAGCGTTTGCTGGTGGGCAAGAGCGCATCGGTGGACGCAGAGAAGTCCATGCTGTCCAAACTCAAACACGGTTGGTTCTGAATCTGACTTCTCATTGGCCATCAGACCATTACCGTGGAAACTCCACTGATCAGTTTCCTGGCAGTGAGGTCACATGATCATGTGAACAGGAAGTGACCACGCATCTGTGGTTGAGTTGCTGTTTTTTTTTTTTGCCTTGATTTCAGTGTTAATTTGAGTTTTACCGTGCAGTCAGACGCATGAAGTCAGTTTCACTGTGACTAATTAAACTGCATTCGTTTCTGAAGTTCTTAAAGCTGCAGTGTTTCATTTCTGTGTTTTCAAACCCCATCTGTATTAGTGCATTACTATTCACATCTTTCAATTCACGTTTATTTGTATAGCATTTGTATCATTTCAAAGCAGCTTTACAGAAATGCATGAGTCCATATTACAGTTTAGAGTGATCTGTTATCAGAGGAAACTGTCTAAGTTCTGCATTTCAGAAATGTACATTAATGTATTAATTTAAATAATGTAATAATTTAAGGGAGAAACAATGAGCTCATTGAATTAATGAATACTTGTTTGTGGACAAATAATTTCTGCGCATCCGCTGCAGTATTTCCTCTGTGAAGTGACATACCGTGTGTGTGTGTGTGTGTGTGTGTGTGTGTTGTAGAGTGTGGAGCAGCGTTCACCAGTAAACTAGAAGGGATGTTCAAAGACATGGAGCTCTCTAAAGACGTCATGATCCAGTTCAAACAGGTGTGTGTGCACAGAGATACAGTATAAACATACACACACTCAGCGGCCACTTTATTAGGTTCACCTTAGTAGTTCCGGGTCGGACCCCCTTTTCATTCTCCTCTGACCTCAACAAGGCGTTTTCTCCCACTGGATATTTTCTCTTTTTCAGATAATTCTGTGTGTGTAAATCCCAGTCGATCCGCAGTTTCTGAAACACTCAGACCAGCAACCAGCCCACGTTCAGTCACTTAAATCACTTTCTTCCTCAGTTTGATGCTCAGTCTGAACTTTAGCTGATCGTCTTGATCATGTGTAAATGCATTGAGTTGCTGCCCTGTGATTGGCTGGTCAGATATTTGCATTAACGAACGGTTGAACAGGTGTAGACAAGGAAGTGGCCGGTGAGTGTATATACGTGTATATATAAATGTATAGAAGTAACATTTAAAGTTGCAGTCCGTAACTTTTGCACTAAGCTTTCAGACACACTCACACACACACTTTTATCTAGATGTGTAATTACCGCAGTACCGCAGACCTGCTCTGAGAAGTTGCATCTCTCCAGCTCCTCACACGTGGTTTAATGTTCAATTGTGTTCAAGTGATCAAGATCAAGTGTGTTCGGGCGGCGTGTGATATGAAAGAACTAATGCGGTGTCTGTGTGTGTGTGTGTGTGTGTGTGTGCAGTACATGCAGAACCAGACTGATCCCACCAACATCGAGCTGACCGTCAACATCCTGACCATGGGCTACTGGCCCTCATACATCCCGATGGACGTCCATCTACCCGCTGAGGTGAGTGAGTGAGTGAGTGAGTGAGTGAGTGAGTGAGTGTGTGAAAGAGTGTGACTCATGTTTGTGGGCGGAAGTGTGTGTTTCGGGTAATGAGGTGGACAGATAACTGTGTGTGTGTTTGTGTTTCAGATGGTGAAGCTTCAGGAAGTGTTTAAGCTGTTCTATCTGGGGAAACACAGCGGGCGTAAACTGCAGTGGCAGCCGACACTGGGTCATGCGGTGCTGAAGACTGAGTTCAAAGAGGTGAACCCACGACACACACACATATCAACACTCTACCCGTCAAAAGTTTGGGCTAAAAATCAGTTGGCAGAAAAATCTGAACTGTTTTCAACACTGATAATAATCATAAATGTTTCTTGAGCATCAAATCATCATATTATACTGATTTCTGAAGGTTCATGTGACACTGAAGACTGGAGTAATGATGCTGAAAATTCAGCTTTGATTATCAATAATAAATTACACTTTACTATATATTCACATAGAAAACAGCTGTTTTACATTATAATAATATTTTACTGTTTTTATTGTATTTTCGATTAAATAAAGAGCAGAGACTGTAAACTAGGTTGTGTCTCTGCAGGGGAAGAAGGAGCTGCAAGTGTCTCTGTTTCAGACTCTCGTCCTGCTGATATTCAACGAGGCCGACGAGTGTTCGGTGGAGGAGATCCGTACGGCCACAGGCATCGGTACGTTCAGTGTGAGTGAGTGTGTGAGTGAGTGTGTGAGTGAGTGTGTGAGTGAGTGTGTGAGTGTGTGAGTGTGTGAGTGAGTGTGTGAGTGAGTGAGTGTGAGTGAGTGAGTGTGTGTGTGTGAGTGAGTGTGTGTGTGTGAGTGTGTGTGTGAGTGTGTGTGTGAGTGAGTGAGTGTGTGTGTGAGTGAGTGTGTGAGTGAGTGTGTGAGTGAGTGTGTGAGTGAGTGTGTGAGTGAGTGTGTGAGTGAGTGTGTGAGTGAGTGTGAGTGAGTGTGTGAGTGAGTGTGTGTGTGTGAGTGAGTGTGTGAGTGAGTGTATGAGTGAGTGTGTGAGTGTATGAGTGTGTGAGTGAGTGTGTGAGTGAGTGTGTGAGTGTGTGAGTGTGTGAGTGAGTGTGTGAGTGAGTGTGTGAGTGTATGAGTGTGTGAGTGAGTGTGTGAGTGTATGAGTGTGTGAGTGAGTGTGTGAGTGAGTGTGTGAGTGAGTGAGTGTGTGAGTGAGTGAGTGTGAGTGAGTGAGTGTGTGTGTGTGAGTGAGTGTGTGTGTGTGAGTGTGTGTGTGAGTGTGCGTGTGTGTGAGTGAGTGAGTGAGTGTGTGAGTGAGTGTGTGAGTGAGTGTGTGAGTGAGTGTGTGAGTGAGTGTGTGAGTGAGTGTGTGAGTGAGTGTGTGAGTGAGTGTGTGAGTGAGTGTGAGTGAGTGTGTGAGTGAGTGTGTGTGTGTGAGTGTGTGTGTGAGTGTGTGAGTGAGTGTGTGAGTGTATGAGTGTGTGAGTGAGTGTGTGAGTGAGTGTGTGAGTGTGTGAGTGTGTGAGTGAGTGTGTGAGTGAGTGTGTGAGTGTGTGAGTGTGTGAGTGAGTGTGTGAGTGAGTGTGTGAGTGTATGAGTGTGTGAGTGAGTGTGTGAGTGAGTGTGTGAGTGTATGAGTGTGTGAGTGAGTGTGTGAGTGAGTGTGTGAGTGTGTGAGTGTGTGAGTGAGTGTGTGAGTGAGTGTGTGAGTGTATGAGTGTGTGAGTGAGTGTGTGAGTGAGTGTGTGAGTGAGTGTGTGAGTGTATGAGTGTGTGAGTGAGTGTATGAGTGTGTGAGTGAGTGTGTGAGTGAGTGTGTGAGTGAGTGTGTGAGTGTATGAGTGTGTGAGTGAGTGTGTGAGTGTATGAGTGTGTGAGTGAGTGTGTGAGTGAGTGAGTGAGTGTGAGTGAGTGAGTGAGTGAGTGTGTGAGTGAGTGTGTGAGTGAGTGTGTGAGTGTATGAGTGTATGAGTGTGTGAGTGAGTGTGTGAGTGTATGAGTGTGTGAGTGAGTGTGTGAGTGTATGAGTGTGTGAGTGAGTGTGTGAGTGTGAGTGAGTGTGTGAGTGTGAGTGAGTGTGTGAGTGAGTGTGAGTGAGTGAGTGTGTGAGTGAGTGTGTGAGTGAGTGTGTGAGTGAGTGTGTGAGTGTGTGAGTGAGTGTGTGAGTGTGTGTGTGAGTGTGTGTGAGTGTGTGAGTGAGTGAGTGTGTGAGTGAGTGTGTGAGTGAGTGAGTGAGTGTGTGAGTGTGTGAGTGTGTGAGTGAGTGAGAACTATCAGTAACGTGTGAGAACTATCAGTAACGTGTTTTGTGTGTGTGTGTCAGAGGACGGCGAGCTCAAGCGCACTCTTCAGTCTCTGGCGTGTGGGAAAGCGCGAGTCCTCAATAAAACTCCCAGAGGGAAAGAAGTGGAGGACGCAGATCGCTTCCACTTCAACAGCGACTTCAGGCACAAGCTGTTCCGCATCAAGATCAACCAGATCCAGATGAAGGAGACGGTGAGTGTGTGTGTGTGAGAGTGTGTGTGAGAGTGTGTGTGAGAGTGTGTGTGAGATAGGGCTGGGCGATAAAACGATAACGATATGTTTCGCGATAGACACGTAATCAATATCAATAAAAAATTGATATTGGGTGGTGATGGATAAGACACATGCCTTTGGTGTGAGAGACCCGGGTTCGAATCCACTGTGAGACACCAATGTGTCCCTGAGCAAGACACTTAACCCCTAAATTGCTCCAGAGGCGTGCGACCTCTGACATACATAGCAATTGTAAGCCGCTTTGGATAAAAGCGTCAGCTAAATGAATAAATGTAATGCAAATGTAAATGTAAAAATGCGCTCGATAATTTTTTATTTTTTTTTCGTCGGAAGAAAGTTTTGTTGCAAGTTTGGTTGCATGAACAAATGTACTCACTCTCTGGTAACCTAGCAACGTACTGGGTGACACGCTAACAGCCGGTCATGTAAAGGGGGTTGCACTTGCACACGTTATACACCGGACAAGAAGCGCAGCACCGCGCCGCATCGCGTCTAGGACAGGTATCGCACACCGGACGCACACTTTCTCAGTTTATAGCGCCATGTCCATGCCAATTCGAACACATTATTCTCTATGAGTGTACACACACTCATTCACAAAAAATGAGCTGACTGAATGAAAATTGCTGATGTTATCGGATTTATAGGTGAGATTCTCAATTCATGCAGTTAACGGAGGCTCTGAGGTAAAGTGTAGCAACGATTGTATTTAATTGTACAGTACAATCATAACATAGTACAGACCTTATCTTAATTTCATAATGTCCTTAAACATAGCCTAACAATATTGCTGGTCCGGTGTGCGCGTCCGGTGTGCGATACCTCTAGTTGTTCTTGACGCGACGCGGCGCTTTTTGTCCGGTGTGCGATACCTCTAGCTGTTCTTGACGCGACGCGGCGCTTCTCGTCCGGTGTGCGATACCTCTAGTTGTTCTTGACGCGACGCTTCTCGTCCGGAGTGCGATACCTCTAGTTGTTCTTGACGCGACGCGGCGCTTCTCGTCCGGTGCGCGATACCTCTAGTTGTTCTTGACGCGACGCTTCTCGTCCGGAGTGCGATACCTCTAGTTGTTCTTGACGCGACGCGGCGCTTCTCGTCCGGTGTGCGATACCTCTAGTTGTTCTTGACGCGTCGCGGCGCTTCTCGTCCGGTGTGCGATACCTCTAGTTGTTCTTGACGCGACGTTTCTCGTCCGGTGTGCGATACCTCTAGTTGTTCTTGACGTGACGTTTCTCGTCCGGTTTGCGATACCTCTAGTTGTTCTTGACGCGACGTTTCTCGTCCGGTTTGCGATACCTCTAGTTGTTCTTGACGCGACGCGGCGCTTCTCGTCCGGTGTGCGATACCTTTAGTTGTTCTTGACGCGACGTTTCTCGTCCGGTGTGCGATACCTCTAGTTGTTCTTGACGTGACGTTTCTCGTCCGGTTTGCGATACCTCTAGTTGTTCTTGACGCGACGTTTCTCGTCCGGTTTGCGATACCTCTAGTTGTTCTTGACGCGACGCGGCGCTTCTCGTCCGGTGTGCGATACCTCTAGTTGTTCTTGACGCGACGTTTCTCGTCCGGTGTGCGATACCTCTAGTTGTTCTTGACGCGACGCTTCTCGTCCGGAGTGCGATACCTCTAGTTGTTCTTGACGCGACGCGGCGCTTCTCGTCCGGTGCGCGATACCTCTAGTTGTTCTTGACGCGACGCTTCTCGTCCGGAGTGCGATACCTCTAGTTGTTCTTGACGCGACGCGGCGCTTCTCGTCCGGTGTGCGATACCTCTAGTTGTTCTTGACGCGTCGCGGCGCTTCTCGTCCGGTGTGCGATACCTCTAGTTGTTCTTGACGCGACGTTTCTCGTCCGGTGTGCGATACCTCTAGTTGTTCTTGACGTGACGTTTCTCGTCCGGTTTGCGATACCTCTAGTTGTTCTTGACGCGACGTTTCTCGTCCGGTTTGCGATACCTCTAGTTGTTCTTGACGCGACGCGGCGCTTCTCGTCCGGTGTGCGATACCTTTAGTTGTTCTTGACGCGACGTTTCTCGTCCGGTGTGCGATACCTCTAGTTGTTCTTGACGTGACGTTTCTCGTCCGGTTTGCGATACCTCTAGTTGTTCTTGACGCGACGTTTCTCGTCCGGTTTGCGATACCTCTAGTTGTTCTTGACGCGACGCGGCGCTTCTCGTCCGGTGTGCGATACCTCTAGTTGTTCTTGACGCGACGTTTCTCGTCCGGTGTGCGATACCTCTAGTTGTTCTTGACGCGACGCTTCTCGTCCGGTTTGCGATACCTCTAGTTGTTCTTGACGCGACGCGGCGCTTCTCGTCCGGTGTGCGATACCTCTAGTTGTTCTTGACGCGACGTTTCTCGTCCGGTGTGCGATACCTCTAGTTGTTCTTGACGTGACGTTTCTCATCCGGTTTGCGATACCTCTAGTTGTTCTTGACGCGACGTTTCTCGTCCGGTTTGCGATACCCCTAGTTGTTCTTGACGTGACGTTTCTCGTCCGGTGTGCGATACCTCTAGTTGTTCTTGACGCGACATTTCTCGTCCGGTGTGCG
>JAPDVR010000002.1:69424021-69426521 GCA_026230005.1 Gila orcuttii | reverse complement strand
CGACTGTTACAAACTTTTGAAAATCACACAAAGATTCAATTCACGTTTATTTGTATAGCACTTTTCACAAAACACATCATTTCAAAGCAGCTTCACAGAAATCCACATTACAATATAGAGTGATCTGTTATCAGAGGAAACTGTCTAAGTTAAGTATTTCAGAAATGTACATATACAAATCACAGTTAGCTAAAAATGTATTAATTTAAACAATGTAATAATTTAATGCAGAAACAAAGAGCTCATTGAAGTAACGAATACATGTTTGATGACAAATGATTATGACATTTAGAAAAATGTAGCATTGGTGCATTCAAAGATACAAGTTTCATCTGTAATATTGTGGTGTTTTCCTTTGAAACTCTGACGGCTCAGTGGAATGAATATGCAGATGGTCATGTGACGTGTGATGTCATCCTCAGGTGGAGGAGCAGGTGAGCACCACCGAGCGAGTGTTCCAGGACCGTCAGTATCAGATCGATGCTGCAGTGGTGAGGATCATGAAGATGAGGAAGACCCTGAGCCACAACCTGCTGGTGTCTGAACTCTACAACCAGCTCAAGTTCCCCGTCAAGGTGACGCACGCGCACACGCGCTACACAGCTAACCCCGCGCTTTATACAGCACTGGTCATCAGAGCAGAAGATAACAGAATCAGACTCAGATTCTGCTGTAAAGCCGCTCTACAGAAGAGGCTATTGCTAACTGAGTATTACAACGTCATTATTAGGGTTGGGAATCGAATACTTGAGGTCAGGAATCGGATACTTGTTATAAAATTTAAATTTCGATTCCTCTTATCGATTCTTTTGTGAGCATTTCATCAGTATATTGGATCTGTGCAGCTCTTAAAGTGACAGCACTAATATTCCTGCAGCGTCTCTATAATAACACTAATCAAACTGCAAAAGACAGAGAAAATTCATTTGTTCTAGACTGAATTACTTTTTTTATTTGTTTTTTTTATTTTTACTAACTATATTTGTAATGTATATCGTTGTTATTTTACTCTTAATTACAGTTACTGAACCTGAATACCTGAAAATCTTAAAATACTGTTTATTTCAATCATATATTTGTTCAGTTTTATCTATTTGTTCTATTTTTTATTTGTTCTTTTTTTAATTACTGAGTTTTTACTTGTCTTTAATAATGCTTGAAATTTATATTAGTTAAGCTAGTTGTTTTTCTATGGCAACCTGGGTTATTATTCAGATCAATTCAGTTATTTACAGTCAAATCAATAATATAACTGATCAGGGCTCGACATTAACGCTTGTTCGGGACTAGTGGATTTTTGAAGGGGCGAGTGAAAGTGTCCGACCGAACAAGTAGCCTGATTAACATAATGCGGTGAAAATGTGGAGTATATTTATAACATCACACGAGCCAGAGTGCTGAATAACATCACGATTGAAAATGTGACTTCATATGGCAGTTCAATAAACAAGTAATTAATATGAAGTCACTTGCATTTTAGACGCAATATTGACTGTTTTTCTATTTTAGATCTAACAAAGATCACAGCAGAACCACAGCGCATCTCACAGGAACACTCACCCGTGTTTTATTCCTGAGTGATTCAGCGTTTGAATGAATCGTTTGAATAAATGACTCAATGACTCTGTTAGTATCGTGTTTAAAAGTATCATTCTTTCCAACATTTCTTATTTGTATTTCCAAAAAATATTTTAAACCTTCTCATAACATTATTTAATGCAGTTGTAATTTTTCATTATATTTATTTCATTTATTTTTATTTTTATTGGTATCACTATAGTGTCTTATTATTCTAATTTATTGATCAAATTGAAGAATTTAAAATGAAAGATGAAGCATATATTTAAAACGATTCGGGGGAAAAATGCTCTTTATAAAGGTTAAAATATCATAAATATGCAGATTTAAATATGCCAAAGCTGACGAACGCTGATTAGAATATTGCTTCAGAAAAAATTATATTTACAACACGCACAAAAAAAACCTATTTTTTTCTAGACAAGCTAATGTTTTACTCTAAGCCCCCATGTTTCCTCATAACTCCCATGATTCCCTGCTCTCTCTGTTCAGCCGGCAGACCTGAAGAAGCGCATCGAGTCGCTGATCGACCGGGATTATATGGAGCGGGACAAAGAGAACGCCAACCAGTACCACTATGTGGCGTGAGCTCCTGTTCCCTCAAGGGCTTCTGGGCCGGACCGGCGCGTGACGCTCACTGACGCTCGGCCTTCTGGGATGCTGAGCCACTCTAGCATGATTGCGATTTGCGAATGAGATGCACTTTTCTTTGTGTTTGTTGTTCTTGGACTTTGTTTAGTGTGTGTGTCGAGTCTCTCCTACTGTAGCGCCACGTTACGTGTGTTTCTTTTAGACTTCGGTCGTCATGATGCCAGAATCATGCTGATGATGCGAGTTCTGATGCTGCAGGGTTTGACAGTTACCCAGGCAACGGAAACCAGACAGGATTACACACTCACACACTCTCTCACACACACACACA
>JAPDVR010000002.1:69395383-69420383 GCA_026230005.1 Gila orcuttii | reverse complement strand
ACCGTCAGAACACACACACACACACAGAACCACCGTCAGAACACACACACACACAGAACCACCGTCAGAACACACACTTCCAGAACCACTGTAAGAACAGACACACACAAAACGACCGTCAGAACACACACACACACAGAACCACCGTCAGAACACACACAGAACCACCGTCAGAACACACACACACGCAGAACCACCGTCAGAACACACACTTCCAGAACCACTGTAAGAACATACACACGCAGAACCACCGTCAGAACACACACACACACACACACACACACACACACACACACAGAACCACCATTAGAACACACACACACAGAACGACTGTCAGAACACACACACACAGAACGACCGTCAGAACACACACACACACAGAACGACCGTCAGAACACACAAACACACACACACACACACACACACACACACAGAACCACCGTCAGAACACACACCCACAGAACGACTGTCAGAACACACAACAAACACACACACACAGAACCACCGTCAGAACACACACACGCAGAACCACCGTCAGAACACACACTTCCAGAACCATTGTAAGAACACACACACAGAACCACCGTCAGAACACACACACACACACACACACAGAACGACCGTCAGAACACACACAGAGAAGCACCGTCAGAACACACACCCACAGAACGACCGTCAGAACACACAAACACACACAGAACCACCGTCAGAACACACACACACACACACAGAACCACTGTAAGAACACACAGCCACAGAACCACCATCAGAACACACACTTCCCGAACCACCGTCAGAACACACACCCACAGAACGACCGTCAGAACACACAACAAACACACACACACACACAGAACCACCGTCAGAGAACACACCCACAGAAAGACCGTCAGAACACACAACAAACACACACACAAAGACACACACAGAACCACCGTCAGAACACACACACGCAGAACCACCGTCAGAACACACACTTCCAGAACCACTGTAAGAACACACACACACAGAACCACCGTCAGAACACACACACACAGAACCACCGTCAGAACACACACACAGAAGCACCGTCAGAACACACACCCACAGAACGACCGTCAGAACACAAACACACACAGAACCACCGTCAGAACACACACTTCCAGAACCACCGTCAGAACACACACCCACAGAACGACCGTCAGAACACACACTTCCAGAACCACCGTCAGAACACACACACACAGAAACACAGTCAGAACACACACTTCCAGACCCACCGTCAGAACACACACCCACAGAACGACCGTCAGAACACACACACACACACAGAACCACCGTCAGAACACACACACACAGAACCACCGTCAGAACACACACACACACAGAACCACCGTCAGAACACACCCACACACACACACACACACACAGAACCACCGTCAGAACACACACACACACAGAACCACCGTCAGAACACACACACACACAGAACCACCGTCAGAACACACACACACACAGAACCACCGTCAGAACACACACACACACACACACACACAGAACCACCGTCAGAACACACACACACAGACACACTCTCACACACACACACACACACTCTCACACACACACACACACACACACAGTTTTAGAGAACTCTAATGATGATGATGGTGGTGGTGATGATGTGTTTTGGGGGATGATGTCACACACACCCTTCAGGTTCCGGTCCACGCGCCGCTTCCCCTGCAGGAGTTTGGACCATTTGATGGACCTTCTGGTGAGAACGGCCAGATACTCGGACATCAGCTCCTCGTACGACTCGTAGTCGAAGTCATCTGAGCGCTCGAAGCCGTACGGGTCCACACTGCAACACAGACCAACACGTGAGCTCATGAGTCAGGTGTGTGTGCAGGTGAGGGGATCATGTGACACATGACGCACTACTGAGGGTTCACTAGGTAAACGGAGTCAAGGGCGGAAACTGAAACACAAACAAGCTTCACAATCTCAGACAAACACATCCAACAAAGATCTGCGTGACATAGGAAACTCCTGGGAAAACTGACACCTGTGTGTGTGTGTGTGTGTGTGTGTGTGTGTGTGTGTGTGTGTGTGTGTGTGTGTGTGTGTGTGAGAGAGAGAGAGAGAGAGAGAGTTTCACGTTTAATTCTGAAATTTTAAACTGTTTTTCTTTGTAATTGTTTGTGAAATTCATTAGCAATGTGAAAATTATGGGAAGCAGGACCGCACGGAATACGCGCCCGTAGGAGGTTGCGCTGATTGATGATACGTTTTTAATGAGAAAGTGAATGTTTAAAATGTCTAAAATAAAACTGAAAGCGGAGGAATTATGGAAGCGTCACTTGTCTGCAAAAATCACTGCAAAGGACAGAGCAAAAGAATTTGCGAACGATTTTTATGATAATGGGGTGGGGTGTGGTGGTGAGGGGGGTACGTTTTGTAAAGACTGTCAACACTGTTGATTACCTGAGGGGACAGACGGCACTGGAGCATCTCAGATTCGCTCGCCACAAGCACAGGGGAAAATGAGCGCAGCAGGATCGTGTACTACACATACTCAAGTACCCATTAATCTCCAGCATTTCATCATCAGATACACTCAGAAACACGTCAAAATAAAAGTTCTATTTGCATTTGCATTGTGAACATTAAATAAAAGATAAGTAAAAGATAAGAAGTTAATATTTTGTAATGTTTTCATTTCTAATACTCTAAGATCTTTTTAACACATTTAAAATAATTCCACAGATAAAAAAAAAATAAAAAAATTGTAATATAAATTGCTATAAACATTAATATATTTTTTATTGTGTATATATATATATATATATATATATATATATATATATATATATATAATTATTAAAACCATTCCGCATAATTCCGCAGATTTTCCCAAAAATTCAGCACAGAAATAAAAAAAAAAAGTCCGCAGATTGAAGCCAAAAATTATGCTTTGGTAAATCGTAATAATGGCATATAAAGTCAAATTACCAAAAGCATGATTTTTTTCTTATTGGGACAGAAATGGGCTTTCATAGATAGTTTCTGGACCAAATTATTTTGAGTGTCTGTTTAGTGATAATGTAGTGTGCAGTATGCATGCAGTGTAGTGTGCAATTTGCAGTATAGTGTAGTGTTGTGTATTGTAGTGTGCAGTGTAGTTTAGTAAGTGTGCATTATGCAGTATAGTATAGTGTAGTGTGCAGTACGCAGTGTAGTATGTAGTGTAGTGTGCAGTATGCAGTGTAGTGTAGTGTGCAATATGCAGTGTAGTGTGCAGTATGCAGTGTAGTGTGCAGTGTGGTAAGTAGTGTAGTGCGTAGTATAGTGTGCAGTATAGTATGGTGTAGTGTAGTGTGCAGTGTAGTGTGCAGTATAATGTATAGTGTAGTTTAGTGTAGAATAGTGTAGTGTATAGTGTAGTGTGTAGTGTAGTTTAGTGTAGAATAGTGTAGTGTGTAATTTAGTGTAGAATAGTGTAGTGTGCAGTATGTAGTGTAGTATTGTGTGCAGTATAGTATAGTGTAGTGTAATGTAGTGTAGTATAGATTATAGTATAGTATAGACTATAGTATAGTGTAGAATAGTGTGCATCATAGTGTAGTATAGACTATAGTATATTATATAATGTAGTATAGTGTGCAGTATAGTGTAATATATTATATTATAGTATAGTGTGCAGTATAGTGTAGTGTAGTATAGTGTAGTATAGTATAGTGTAGTATAGTGTGCAGTATAGTGTAGTGTGCAGAATGTAGTGTAGTATAGTGTGCAGTATAGTGTAGTGTAATGTAGTGTAGTAATGACTATATGATAATGTATTATAGTATAGAATATAGTATAGTGTAGTATAGTGTGCATTATAGTGTAGTATAGACTATAGTATAGTGTAATGTTGTATAGTGTGCAGTATAGTGTAGTATATTATAGTATAGTGTAGTATATTATAATATAGTGTGCAGTATAGTGTAATATATTATAGTATAGTGTAATATAGTGTGCAGTATAGTGTAGTATAGTGTGCAGTATAGTGTAGTGTAATGTAGTAATGACTATAGTATAATGTAGTATAGTATAGACTATAGTAGTGTAGTATAGTGTGCATTATAATGTAGTATAGACTATAGTATATTATAGTGTAGTATAGTGTGCAGTATAGTGTAGTATACTATAGTATTATGTAGTGGTGTAGTGTGCAGTGTAGTATAGTATGCAGTATAGTGTAGTATATTATAATATAGTGTAGTATAGTGTGCAGTATAGTGTAATATATTATAGTATAGTGTAATATAGTGTGCAGTATAGTGTAGTATAGTGTGCAGAATGTAGTGTAGTATAGTGTAGTATACTATAGTATAATGTAGTATAGTGTAGTGTGCAGTATAGTGTAGTATATTATAATATAGTGTGTAGTATAGTGTAGTATGTTATAATATAGTGTGAAGTATAGTGTAGTGTAGTATATTATAATATAGTCTGTTGTATAGTGTAGTGTGCAGTATAGTGTAGTATATTATAGTATAATATAGTATGTAGTGTGTAGTGTAGTATATTATAATATAGTGTGTAGTATAGTGTAGTATATTTTAATATAGTGTGCAGTATAGTGTAGTATATTATAATATAGTGTAGTATAGTATAGTGTGCAGTATAGTGTAGTATATTATAATATAGTGTAGTGTGCAGTAGTGTAGTATATTATAATATAGTGTGGTATAGTGTGCAGTATACTGTAGTATATTATAATATAGTGTGCAGTATAGTGTAGTATATTATAATATAATGTGTAGTATAGTGTAGTATATTATAATATAGTGTAGTATAGTGTGCAGTATAGTGTGTAGTATAGTGTAGTATATTAAAATATAATGTGTAGTATAGTGTAGTGTGCAGTATAGTGTAGTATATTATAATATAGTGTGCAGTATAGTGCAGTGTGTAGAGTAGTATAGTATAGTATGCAGTATAGTGTAGTATATTATAATATAGTGTGGTATAGTGTGCAGTATAGTATAGTATTGTATAGTGTGTAGTGTAGTACAGTGGTTCTCAACTCCAGTCCTCGGGACCCGCTGCTCTGCACATTTTGTACGTCTCTCTTATCTGACACTCAGTTCAGATCATAGAGTCTCTCCTAACGAGCTGATGATCTGAATCAGGTGTGTTAAATAAGGAGACATACAAAATGTGCAGAGCAGTGGGTCCCGAGGACTGGAGTTGAGAACCACTGGTGTAGTATAGTATAGTGTGCAGTATAGTACAGTATAGTGTGTAGTGTAATAGTATAGTGTGCAGTATAGTATAGTGTGTAGTGTGCAGTATAGTGTGTAGAGTAGTATAGTATAGTATAGTATAGTATAGTATAGTATAGTATAGTATAGTGTGCAGTACCTGGCCCCTCTCTCTCTGGCGCTGCTCGGCACGTTAATGCGCAACTGCGGCTGATTGGAGCTCCGCGTCCCGTTGCGCGCCTCCATGATCAGTGATCAGTGATCCTCAGACTCAGAGCTCCGGGACACCGGGACACCGGGACTCACGCCTCAGACTCAGAGCTCCAGGACACCGGGACTCACGCCTCAGACTCAGAGCTCCGGGACACCGGGACTCCATTCACAGAAGATCCGCGGCGCTCATGGACACGGCTGATTCCCGTCGCTCCAGACGCGAACGACTCTCTCCCGCGCGTCACGCAAGCCAAACTTTTCCCACGCCACAGTAATGGCTCCTTCTCTTCTCCCGCGGGATCAGATCAACCTGTCGCGCGCCGGTAATAACAGCCGCACTGAGCAACAACACTCCAACTTTATCAAAGCACTCTTGTAGTTGGTGTTTTAAACGCGCGTTTGTTCGCCGGGCGCGCGCATCATCCACGCCGAACACTTTGCCAAGCAACACGATTAATTTCTCCAGGGAGCTCAAGGGCGCACGTCAATCAAACAGAGGGGCGGGACGTTGAACTCAAACACCACGCCCCTCGCCACGCAGTCTCTCACCCCAGTGCAGAGGGGGCGGGGTTTGTGCGCAACGGTCACGCCTCTTCGTCACCAAATGTTTTTAGGAAAATTTAGAGGAGCGACTAAAACAAAGACTCTAGTGTGAGTTTGTCTGTAACCAGCAGCTCCCGCGTGAGAAACAGGTGACTGCAAGATCACTGACAAAAAAGACCATGGATGTATTACTTAAATCAGTTTTCAATCTTTTAGATCCCAAAATATGGATTATCTCTGCCAGCTATCCTTTATAAATAACTTAAAAGTGATTATTTTTAAATCTAAAATGAAATTATATTAAGTTACATTCTTATGTTTTATATTCACTATAGTAATGTACAGTTAAATGTATTATTTATTTGTTTATTTATATTATTCAAAATTATTTATATATTTTAATTTAAATTAATCTAATAGATTAGTAACTAATACTTTTTTATTTATTTCTTTTAATGTAATTTATGTACCTATTTAGTTTAGTTATTATTTATTTATTTAAAAAACATTTTTTTACACCTTTTAGACTCTTTAAGACTCACACTGACATTGAAATAAACAAGGTTTTTGAAAAATAGCATGTATTAAATAACAAAAAAAGGTAAAGACAAGTGTCTTGATTGTTGGCCTCAGACTTTTGGCCCCTCTGTATATTACAATACCACAGTATTAATCTGTATCATGGTGCCACTACAGTTAATGTGAGTCTTTGCTGTAAATTATACAGGTTCAGTATAAGAGACTGTATTTTTCTGCTGGATTGATCGGGTTGATTGTGTCAGTGCTGTTTCTGTCCTGGTAAATCCCGCTGATCCGGCTGGTGAATTGAGTGGATTAACCACAGACATTTGATTATTCCAGGAACACAGACTCCCTGTTTCCGAAGGCTTGTTTTCTTTGAACTGACGGATGATTTACTGTGTTTTGAGATGTAAATCTGCTGTTATTGAAGTGCCAGTCTATTCTGGTCTGTATTAACGGCTGAAACGAGTTCAGTTCTACGTTCAGTATATGCAGCACCTTAAACTAGTGGCCGAACTAATCCTGATCAGATTAACTGGAACACATGCTGTGATCTGACAGATAAGATGAACAGCAGATATAAAACAGTGTTTGGTGAGTCGGTCACGTGACTCTCCTGTGGTCTGACTCACCTTTATGGTGATCAGGGTGTGTCTGTGTTTATAGAGTTTAACCCGTTTTACACACATGAAACGCTCAATGGTTTCAGATTATATAAGAGACATTGAGAAGCAGATGTTGATCATGATTGAATGCCTGTTAGTTCATTTTACTATTTACTAATCCAAACTCCTTTTTTATTTTTATTTAGTTTTCCTCCTTGTTTGAATTGCACGACACAAAAACCGCATCAGTGAACAGGAGGAATCTGAGGAACAGAATATCTCTAACGTGAACTGAAAAAACCCAGAACTCGCACAGACCAGAGTGTGTTTCTGTGGCGTCAGTGTTTTGCATTGTTTAAAATAAACACAAGTGGATTTGCATGAGCCCCACAGCCGCTGTGTTTAGTGTATGACATATATTGTTTGATGTGTGTACATGTAGACATAAACTAGAGCAGCACAATTCTGGATAAATTAAGAATCAAGATTTTTTTGTTTCAAATATGAGATCATGATTCTCCCACGATTCTTCTGAACAAACAATTAAGCAAAATAACCTAAAATTAATATTTTGCCATCATTTACTCGCCCTCATGTCATTACAAACCTATTTCTTCTGTGTGAAACAAATGGAAAATCTTCATGCAGCTCTTTTCTATTCAGTGACAGTTTTTAGTGACTTACACAGTCTAAAAAATATAAAACTATTTCATTCGAATAGTGTGCTTATGGAAAGCATGGAAAAGTTCTCCTTCAACAGAATTAAGTTTGAAATGACATGAAGGAGAAGAAATAATGTCAAAATATTCAATTAAAAAAAATCATGAATGATTCAATGACTCACATTTAAATCCCTTGTTTTATTACTGGATGAATCAGCGTTTTCTTAACAAATCTCTTGAATGATTCAATGACAAATACATTTTTTACAGCCACTTGCCGCCACCTACTGGTGTAACAATGTAATCGATATAACCTTTGAAGCGTCATGTTACTTTCAAAAGGTGATTTACTCTATTTTGATCGCGAGCGTAGACATCCGTGTTTATATCCAAACTATACTTCTGTGATAATATGAGTATTTGAATCCGAAATAATGATACAAAATAACTGCTTTCTCTGGGTCAAATGCAGATTTGAACATTCAATGTGATCGTACTTGTCAAATCGTTGTCATTTAGGAATGAGATTGTGTGGGTGTTTAAATCCGTAAACGATTAATCATCCAGCTCTAAAAGCCCGTTCACATTTATGACGATAAAGATAACGGCACAGAGGAGCCATATAGTTGGAATCACTGTCAGAACGATTTTGTTTTTCAGCTGGTGAACGATAAAAATATTGACAGCCAATCGGAATCCATCCTGCTCTAAATGGTTCAGGATTTAAAGCGACAGGCGACAAATAAACAGAATGATATTGTGCGTTAGACTCTAATATAGTTATCGTTATAATCGTTATAATTATATGAGCCAGGGGGGCTCATGCGGGGCATATGTCCCGCCCCGTTCCTCCGCTCTCCACGCCAATACCTTGACCCACTCCCTGCCACTAGGGCGGCGGGGAAGTCTGGGCTGATCTGTTGGCGTTGCCGGGAACCTGGAACTTTTTATGGACAGGTGTCCGGTGATGGAGGTGGGGACCCTGGTCTGGGTCCCAGACGCACTGCAGGCTGCCCTAGATCAGGCTGGGTTGTACCGAATACCTGTGAGTATTAAGGTGGGTACTTATCAAGCTTTGGTGGATTCAGGATGTAACCAAACCTCCATTCATGCACGGGTGTGTGCACGAGGACGTGGTAAAATTTCCCGTAATACCTGTAACGATTCAATTTAGGGAGAAAAAATCATAGTGTAGAGGCCGCGGTTAGTCCACACCTCAGACATTCGCTAATTTTGGGAACAAATTGGCCAGTATTTAGTAATTTATTGGGGTTTCTTTCTTGGGAGAACAGAGTGCTGGGAAAAGGAGCAGTCGCACAGTAAGGTAAGCTGAGCCGGGACCGCTGGGACCAGAGCCAGGGGAATGGAGAGCTGTTGAAAGGCTAATCCTTACAGAGCGCAATGATTTCCCATGGAACAGTCCCAAGATGAGTCGCTGAAAAATGCATTTAAATAGGTCCAGTCAATCGACAGGCAGCTTCTCCAAGCTGCACAACTGCTCTCTTATTTTGCTATTTTAAAAGATAAATTGTATCGAGTGACACAAGACGCTCAGACAAAGCAAGATACAACTCAGTTGTTAGTAACGAAGTGCCGTCTGGAAATACTTTTCCAGGTGGCTCACTGTAACCCCATGGCAGGGCATTTGGGACAGGCAGCAACTTTAAAGGAACACACCGACTTTTTGGGACTTTAGCTTATTCACCGTATCCCCCAGAGTTAGAGAAGTCCATACATACCCTTTTCATCTCCGTGCTGGCCGTAACTCTGTCTGACGCACCCACCGCTAGCCTAGCTCAGCACAAAGACTGGAAGTAAATGGCTCCAGCTAGCATACTGCTCCCAATAAGTGACTAAATAACGCCAACGTTTTCCTATTTATATGTTGTGATTTGTATAGTCACAGTGTGTACAAATAACAAGGTCATATGAGAGACAGCCATCTTTTAACCGTATACATACTGGGAACTATATTGTCAGAAGGCGAAGCACTGCTACTTAGGCGGAGTGATTAGCGCAACACTCTGAGCGAACTCTCTACTCCTCACCACGGGGCTTCTCAGGTGCTGCGAATCTCTCCGCCCAAGTAGCAGTGCTTTGCCTTCTGAGAATATTGTTCCCAGTTTGTATACGGTTAGAAGATGCCTGTGCTTCCACTTGGATCATGGGGAGGTGCGTCCCCAATATAGTACGAGATTTTCCGAGACCCAAGACCAAAAAGGATGTGAGGCAGTTCCTGGGGCTGGCGGGATATTATAGAAGGTTTGTACCTAATTCTTCGGACCTTACCAACCTGCTAAATGACCTCACTAAAAAGGGAAGCTCCAGATCCCGTCCAGTGGATGGAGTCATGTCAGCAGGCTTTCACCCAGGTAAAGGCTGCTCTGTGTGGCGGGCCGCTGTTACACTCACTTGACTTTTCTCTCTCCTTTATGCTGGAGACTGATGCGTCAGACAGGGGGCTTGGAGCAGTCCTGGGCCAGGAGTTAGAAGGAGGAACGGCCGCTGCTGTACATCAGTCGCAAGCTCTCTAAGAGAGAGACGTAGTACAGCACCATCGAGAAAGAATGCTTGGCGATCAGATGGGCCGTTCTCCCGGGACGGAGATAGTACTCTCTGTTCGGACCACACCTCCCTACAGTGGCTCCACCGCATGAATAATAATTTGTTACATTTATATAGCGCTTTTCTAGGTACTCAAAGTGCTTTACATGGAAGGGGCAATCTCCTCAACCACCACCAATGTGCAGCATCACCTGGATGATGCGACGGCAGCCATATTGCCCCAGAACGCCCACCACACACCAGCTTACTGGTGGAGAGGAGACAGTGATGAAGCCAATCAGAATGTATGGGGATGATTAGGAGGCCATGATGGACAGAGGCCAAGGGGCAAATTTGGCCAGGATGCCGGGGTTACACCCCTACTCTTTTTCAAAGGACATCCTGGGATTTTTAATAACCACAGAGAGTCAGGACCTCGGTTTAACGTCTCATCCGAAGGACGGATGAAGGATACCAACGCATGGATCACCCGTTGGTATCTAGCCTTAAGTTCAAGGTGGTCCACAGACCGGGGGCGCAGATGGCTGACTTCCACTCCAGAAATGGAGGGCTCCCCGGCCTGAGTCGGGCGGTGGGGGTATGTGGCGAGGGGTCGTGGTTCAGCGAGGTCTGCAACGGGAGAGAGAGCCTGAGGACGAGCGGTGTGTAAGCAGGTCAAGTGCATAATGACAAACACCTGCGTCTTGTTGTAACTGGTGCGGAGAGATCGCTTAAAGCTACTGAGGAACGGTGGCTGGAAGAGAGGAGACAGACTGAGGATTCGTGAGTGCAGTGAATGCTCTGGAGAGTGCGGAAAGAGTTTATGTAAAAGTGGAAAGAGTTCCACGCTGACCCTGACTTCTTCATTCCTTCATACGAACTTTATCACAAGAAGGTTTTGCAAACATCCCCATTAAGTTATGAAAATGTTATATTCTCTTAATGTTCAAAATATCCAGTTTTCTTGGTGAAAGTTTGATAAAATGTTAAAGGGAATGTTTTCTCTATTTCATCATTTGTCAAACATTATGGGAATGTTACTTTTGAAAGTTCTCTGAACGTAGTAGTAACATTTAAAAACGTTAGATGAACATCCAATTAAAATGTTTCAGAAAAACGTTCCATGAACAATGTATAAATAATGTTTTGTATAAATAATGTGCTTAAGTTTTGAGAATGTTCTATTAATGTTACTGGAAGAGCGTTTATTCATAGCTTTGAGAGAACCTTGCCAGAACATTATGACTTATGCAACATAGAAAGTTTATATTTTTGGTATAATAAACAATTAAATGCACGTAGGAGTCTTCAGAAGTTGAAGGTGTCGGTGAAGCGGATGGTTTTCGGGATGTAGGAGCGTCTCACTGAAGGGTCGCAGTAGTTGATGCTCCTGTACTTCTCTGCTTCTCCTGTTGAAGGATGACTTCCGTTCTCCTCATTCATTCCTGGAAGGGAAACCTGTCCGTCGGAAGCACCGACATCTGAGGAGAAACGAAGATCCTCATCCTGTTCTCCATCAGGGCATCGTGATGAGCTCAGGCTGACCGAGAGCGGCTCGTCGTCCGGGAGAGTTTTGGTTGAGAAGCGAGTGTTTAAAGCGAGACCGCGCTCTTCTACTGAAGGCTCTTCTACTGAAGGCTCTTCTGAACACATTTCTGAACGCTCTTCTACTGAACACTCTTCTGAACCCTCTTCTACTGAACGCTCTTCTGAACACTCTTCTACTGAACGCTCTTCTGAACACTCTTCTACTGAACGCTCTTCTGAACGTTCTTCTGAACACTCTTCTGAACACTCTTCTACTGAACGCTCTTCTGAACGCATTTCTGAACGCGAAGGCTCTTCTGAACGCTCCTCTAAACGCTCCTCTAAACGCTCTTCTGAACGCATTTCTGAACGCGAAGGCTCTTCTGAACGCTCCTCTAAACGCTCCTCTAAACGCTCTTCTGAACGCATTTCTGAATACGAAGGCTCTTCTGAACGCATTTCTGAACACATTTCTGAACACGAAGGCTCTTCTGAACGCATTTCTGAAAGCATTTCTGAACACGAAGGCTCTTCTGAACGCGAAGGCTCTTCTGAACGCATTTCTGAATGCTCTTCTTCTGAACGCTCCTCTAAACGCTCTTCTGAACGCATTTCTGAACACGAAGGCTCTTCTGAACGCATTTCTGAACGTATTTCTGAACACGAAGGCTCTTCTGAACGCGAAGACTCTTCTGAACGCGAACGCTCTTCTGAACGCATTTCTGAACACTCTTCTGAACGCTCTTCTGAACGCTCTTCTGAACGCTCTTCTGAACGCTCCTCTGAACGCTCCTCTGAACACTCTTCTGAACGCATTTCTGAACGGTCGACTGAATGCTGTTCTGAACACTCCTCTGAACGCTCCTCTAAATGCTCTTCTGAACGCATTTCTGAATGCGAAGGCTCTTCTGAACACTCTTCTGGACGCTCTTCTTCTGAACGCTCTTCTTCTGAGCGCTCCTGCTTGTGTTCTGAGGTTGTGACTTGCGTCAGATCTTCTCTCGGCTCCTGTAGGAACTGTGTGCGCGTTTCTAAAGTCTCTCCCAGAGGTTTCGTTGAGTAAGTCCAAACCTCAGGATTCAGGAGCCGTCTCTCTCTCATCTCTGGGCTGAAGGCCTCACTCAGGTCCTGTGCTCCTGTTTGACGTCTGTGTTGCTTCAATACATCAGACGCATGATTTGATTTGCTGTTGTGTTTCTTAATCTTGAATGTCGAATGGTTTAGAGTCTCGTACACTTTGATGATGCTGCTTAACATGCTTGTGTTTCGTGTGTGTGTTCGTTTCTTCATGTCCTTCTTCTTCTCCGCTGCTGCAAGTCTGTCCAGCACCTCCTGAACGCGGGAGGCTTTTCTCTTCATCCCAGGTCTTGAATTGGCTCTCATCCCGTTTACGTCTGTAATGTGATGTTCTCTGTTCTTCAGAGATCCCACTTCTCGTCTGCGGGAGACCACCGGCTTCGGTTCGCTCTTCAGAAACCTGGAGCGCAGGAGCTGGAAGGAGGAGAGACGAGGAGCGGCTTGCGCTGGAGGAGAAGCCGGATGTTCCCGGGTCTGGAAAAGCAGGAGATCCTCCAGGATCATCCTGATCTCCGGAAACGTTGAGCGATCCAGGATCAGACGCTTCACGACTCGCCGGTCCAGCGCCGAGACGACGGAGGACGACCAGCCGTGTCTCTGAGATCTGTGGGATAAAAGTGTGTTTCTGTGGAGCCACGTATTTTAGCAATCATCATCAGGTACCATTCATAAGCTTAAACACCCGTTTTGAACATTGCACTACCATGAAAACGGTACTTTAAATCCATGTAACAGCTCAATTTTTGTGATATCAACTTCAAATTTGGAACACAACTTGGTTAGATAACATACAGCTTTGATTTTCTAGCGGTTTTAAAGGCCAACTTATTTTGTGAAATATATATATTTTTATAAAATAAAAATGTTTATTTCAGTGCATTTGCTTTACATAAAAAGTAAAACTTATTAGATACTAAGTCATTATGAGATAAAAAGGCAAAATAATAAGATAAGACATAATTATGGCATAAAAGTAGAAATTATGAGAAGTCGTGAGAGTCACGTTATGAGATAAAAAGTCGTAATATATGTAAGATAAAATGTTAATTACATAGTCAAAATGATAAGATAAGTCATTATGAGCTTAAAAAGTCAAAATTATGGGATACAAAAAGTCAAAATATGAAGTTAAAGTCATAATTATGACAAAAAATGCTTTTTTATGTAACAACAATTGTAACTTTTTACTGTCAATATTAATGTCAGATAAAAAGTCATAATTATGACAAAAAGTCAAAATAATAACATTCTAATTTATAATTATATCAAAATTAGATAAATTGTCAATGACATAAATCAAAATTATGAGATACTAAGTCATTATGAGATACAGTAATAATTGTATAAAAATTATGCTGCAAAAAATTAATTATGACAAAAATGTTGATTTGATTAATTATTTTGTAAAATATATATTTTGTATAAAATAAAAATGTTCAGTTCAGTGCATGTGCTTTACAGTAAACTGAAACTTCTACAACTTTTTACACTTTCATTTTTTGAAGTGCTTTCACACATAATCTGCTGAGTTTCTTCTTTAAAAGATCATTCATGAAGTGCAACCATTAAGGTTCAGATCTGCGATCAGAAAGAGGGGTGAAAGTTAACAGGTTAATACATGTGACAAAGCCAATTAAAAGTCTTTAATTAAGTTTCTAGGGAAAGTGTTTTATGTTCAATAAGTCAGTGAAGTGAAGAGCTCATAAATAAGACTTCAAATGAATCTTTAATCTCAGAATGAATGAGCTGTGAGCAGTGTCAGTCACTGAACTAGCCCCGCCCACTACAGCTTTGACCACACCCATTCTCCCATAAACTCCTTTTAACTGGTATAATGAGAAATATTTGATATGCCAATAAACATGAGAAACCATTTTTATTAGATTTAATGATGTTTAAACAGCCATCCGATCATAGTCAATAAAGTAATATTCAGAGTTTACAGCACAGAGAAGAGTTTGGCGCCACCTGTCAGTCAAGTAAGATTGTATCACTTTATAAGGTTTAATTTGTTCACATTGGTTAACTAATTCACTAACAATGGAAAATACTTCTAAAGCACTATCACTTAACTTTACTAATACATAATTAAAATCAAAAGTTGTATCTGTAAATATTATTTAGTGGACCTCAGATAATATGAACAAACTATCAACAGTTAATGCATTAACTCACTCAAATCTCTATCATTCCTTTTATTCCTTTTTAAATGTTCATGTGGGATCGCATGCAGAAAGATCACTTTTATTACTTTTGTATATTTTCCAACCACTACGTGTTTAATATAATCATGTTGCTTAAGTCCATAAAGCGCATGAACGTGTGTTTAACTCTGTTAATACAGGAGGTGATGGCAGACTCGATCTTTACTTCTCTGCTGACGCCGCTCCGTATAATCGTCCTCCCAGATCCTCCAGTTTGTCCCGTTTGTCCAGATCCTGATAGAGTCCGACTGGAACCGGCCCGATCCCGTAGAGCAAACCGAACAGAGTCCCGGCGATCAGACCCGTCGCACTGCCCTCACCTGCAACATCACGGGTCAGACAACTCAAAACCTTCTGATCTAAAGCATTCTGGGTAAATGACTGGCGCTCTGTAGACTGATGTCAATTAAGGCTATTACATTCATTTAAGCCTCTGGTGCTCTTCGTCATTTTTAACTGTAACATTTTCATTGGAATGGTACGAAACTTGGTAAAGGTTTTGGCAATTGCTATGTGAACACACACACACACACACACACAAATCATGGACATGATTCCAACAGGTTATAAATAGTCCTGTAAAAAATAATTACTCTTGTGCTCCTCGCGCATTGGAAATGATTAGCCCCTTTCACACAGCGCTTTGAACCCGGCAAATTGCCAGAGTGCCTTCTGTGTGAACGCAAACACGACCCGGGATCGATGCCGGGATCGATCCCGGGTTGGGGACCTAGTAACATTGCCGTGTTCAGACCCGGAATGCGCGCTGTGTGAACAAAAGCCAGAACCAATGCCGTATAAGGGGTGTGTCGTAGTGATGATGCACGAGCCTTTGCAATGAAGTAGTTATCGTGCGACTCAGTTACTCTAGAAGAAAGTTTGTGTTCGTCATCGATACAAGAAAGAACGAAAAAATGTCTGCAAACTGGCCTGAAGTAGAGACCCGAGAGCTCCTTGCAATCCGCGCCGAAGCTGAGATCGTTCGCCAGCTTTGGGGATATTCAAATTAATTAACCAATCATACCATTGATCAGCTCTACCAAACTTGGATGTCTTTTTTTTTTCCAGTAATAAACAAACATTGTTAAGTTGTTTTGATTGATACTGTGAAGCAGCTTTGATACAATCTGTATTGTGAAAAGCACTATATAAATATATTTGACTTGACTTGACTTTGTGGAACGGTACGTGATGCGTTAGTGTACGACCGAATCCGAAAAAAAAAATGATCGAGCGTGGTTTCTCGAGATCGAAAGCGCAGATCATAAGTAAACTTAAGGCGAAACATTTTGTACATAAACAACAAAGTTTGAACAGCAACATCTAATACCTGATCAGCTGCCATGTTATTCAAAGCAATGCAAACACTTCCGCTTTTCGACGCGTACCTTACACGTCACATCCAACGTCACGCGTCTTTCCGGAACATACACGGGTTGTGTGTGAACGCGCTCTCTGATTCCGGCAAATCACTGGCAGTGTGAATGAAGCAAAATCAAACGAACCCGGGTCAAATCCCGGGTCACTTTATCCGTGTATTTTCCGGAATCTCTGTGTGAAAGGGGCTAATGAGAGAGTTTCCTCTAGTGGAAGCGTTAAGAACTGCAGCCGAACAACATCTCACTGAACGCTCATTTCCTGAGATATCAAGCTCAAATTTCAAACGCAACTTGTTTAGATTTATGACTTCGATTTTCTCACAGTTTTAGAGTAAAAAATGTTTTTGAAAATATATAGTTCATATAAAAATTGGAAATAGTGTTTTTGGACATATTTCATAACAATAAACGTTGTACAATTCGTTAAGTTCGTAAAACATTCGCAAAGTTTAAAAACTTTTTCACTTCAGCAATAATCTGCCAAGTGTCATCTTTGAAAAGAGATCAAACTTCAGTCTGTCGCTCTAAAGCATTCAAGATTTATGACAGTTTAATTTGGAAATGACATTTTCAAGGCTATGTTCAAAAAGTGAATGAATGGATTATAAATACAGCGTAAATATAATTAAGTGCCATAAAATCTCCAAAAAAATACAAAATATTAAATAAAAAACATTATCGTACTAAAATATAGGACATTCATTTCTTTCAAAAAAAATACCAAGTGTCTGTGATTTTGAGCAGCAGCGGGTTAGCGGATCTGAACTCTTGAACGCGCGCGCTCTGCATGCGGTGAGTTAGAGAAGCGTTCCTGACCTCCGTGGAACACGGCCCGTTTGCACAGCTCCTCCCAGCTGGACCCGGACCCGAGCAGAGCGTCGTACGCGATCATGGGAGCGTCGTGACCCCGGCGACCCGGACAGCCTTCAGAACTCCAGCGCTTGTACATCTGAACACACACACACACACACACACACACACATCAGTACTAGAACATCTGAACACACACACACACACACACACACACACACACATCAGTACTAGAACATCTGAACACACACACACACACACATCAGCACTAGAACATCTGAACACACACACACACACACATCAGCACTAGAACATCTGAACACACACACACATCAGCACTAGAATATCTGAACACACACACAAACACACATCAGTACTAGAACATCTGAACACACACACACACACACACACACACACACACACATCAGCACTAGAACATCTGAACACACACACAAACACACATCAGCACTAGAATATCTGAACACACACACACACACACACACACACACACATCAGTACTAGAACATCTGAACACACACACACACATCAGCACTAGAACATCTGAACACACACACACACACACACATCAGCACTAGAACATCTGAACACACACACAAACACACATCAGCACTAGAATATCTGAACACACACACACACACACATCAGCACTAGAACATCTGAACACACACACACACACATCAGCACTAGAATATCTGAACACACACACAAACACACATCAGTACTAGAACATCTGAACACACACACACACACATCAGCACTAGAACATCTGAACACACACACACACACATCAGCACTAGAATATCTGAACACACACACAAACACACATCAGTACTAGAACATCTGAACACACACACACACACATCAGCACTAGAACATCTGAACACACACACAAACACACATCAGCACTAGAACATCTGAACACACACACACATCAGTACTAGAACATCTGAACACACACACACACACATCAGCACTAAAACATCTGAACACACACACACATCAGCACTAGAACATCTGAACACACACACAAACACACATCAGTACTAGAACATCTGAACACACACACACACACATCAGCACTAGAACATCTGAACACACACACAAACACACATCAGTACTAGAACATCTGAACACACACACACATCAGCACTAGAACATCTGAACACACACACACACACACACACACACATCAGCACTAGAATATCTGAACACACACACAAACACACATCAGTACTAGAACATCTGAACACACACACACACACACATCAGCACTAGAACATCTGAACACACACACAAACACACATCAGTACTAGAACATCTGAACACACACACACACACACACATCAGCACTAGAACATCTGAACACACACACACACACACACACACACACATCAGCACTAGAATATCTGAACACACACACAAACACACATCAGTACTAGAACATCTGAACACACACACACACACACATCAGCACTAGAACATCTGAACACACACACACACATCAGCACTAGAACATCTGAACACACACACACACACACACACACACACACACACACACACATCAGCAGTAGAACATCTGAACACACACACACACACACACACAAACACACACATCAGCACTAGAACATCTGAACACACACACACACATCAGCACTAGAACATCTGAACACACACACACACACACACACACACATCAGCACTAGAACATCTGAACACACACACACACACACACATCAGCACTAGAACATCTGAACACACACACACACACATCAGCACTAGAACATCTGAACACACACACACACACATCAGCACTAGAACATCTGAACACACACACACACACATCAGCACTAGAACATCTGAACACACACACACACACACACACACACACACACATATCAGCACTAGAACATCTGAACACACACACAAACCAGCACTAGAACATCTGAACACACACACACACACACACACATCAGCACTAGAACATCTGAACACACACACACACACACATCAGCACTAGAACATCTGAACACACACACACACACACACATCAGTACTAGAACATCTGAACACACACACACACACACACACACACACACACATCAGCACTAGAACATCTGAACACACACACACACACACACACATCAGCACTAGAACATCTGAACACACACACACACACACACATCAGCACTAGAACATCTGAACACACACACACACACACACACACACACACATCAGCACTAGAACATCTGAACACACACACACACACACATCAGCACTAGAACATCTGAACACACACACACACATCAGCACTAGAACATCTGAACACACACACACACACACACACACACACACACACACACACACATCAGCACTAGAACATCTGAACACACACACACACACACACACACATCAGCACTAGAACATCTGAACACACACACACATCAGCACTAGAACATCTGAACACACACACACACACACACACATCAGCACTAGAACATCTGAACACACACACACATCAGCACTAGAATATCTTAACACACACACACACACACATCAGTACTAGAACATCTGAACACACACACACACACACACACACACACACACATCAGCACTAGAACATCTGAACACACACACACACACACACACACACACACATATCAGCACTAGAACATCTGAACACACACACACACACCAGCACTAGAACATCTGAACACACACACACACACACACCAGCACTAGAACATCTGAACACACACACACACACACCAGCACTAGAACATCTGAACACACACACAAACACACACACACACACACCAGCACTAGAACATCTGAACACACACACACACACCAGCACTAGAACATCTGAACACACACACACACACACACACACATCAGCACTAGAACATCTCAACACACACACACACACACATCAGCACTAGAACATCTGAACACACACACACACACACACACACACACCAGCACTAGAACATCTGAACACACACACACACACCAGCACTAGAACATCTGAACACACACACACACACACACACCAGCACTAGAACATCTGAACACACACACACACACAAACACACACACACACACACCAGCACTAGAACATCTGAACAACATCTGAACACACACACACACACACCAGCACTAGAACATCTGAACACACACACACACACACACACATCAGCACTAGAAAAAAGACATTGACAAAAAGTTGAAATGCTGACAAAATGTTTGAGATGAAAATTCGAAATCATGAGCTAAAAAGTCATAGAAGTAAAAAAATAATGATATAAAAAATTTAATTTATGAGAAATTAAGTCATGAGATAGTCAAATTATGAGTTAAAAAGTCGTAACCATGCTGTAAAAAGTTGAAATTATGACAAAAATATAATTTTGACAAAAATGCTTTTTTGTCACAACAATTATGACTTTTTACTGTATGTCAATGTTAATGTCAGATATAAAGTTATAATTGACAAAAACATTTAAGTCATAATTCAAAATTATGAAATAAAAAGTCAATGACAAGTTAAATTATAAGATACTAAGCCATTATGAGCTTAAGCATTATGAGCCATGAGCTTTATTCATTATAAATCTACTGAATTATTATTATTATTATTAAGATAAAAAGACAAAATACAAAGTCATAATTATGGCCTAAAACTAGAAATTATGTGATACTGTCACGAATACAGCCTCTGTGGCTCCCTCCGCTCACCACCAGAGGTCACCATCTCCTGAGTACTAACTCTTTGGACTACATTTCCCATATACCCCGTACCTGTGGCTGATTTGCTTCACAGGTGTTTCCCATTGACTTTCCCTATTTAAACTGTTCTCTCAGTTTCCTCCTTGCAAAGTCTTGTCTTGCCATGCAAACATTTCTAAGCGTTTATTCCGTGTGTGCCTTCCCGTGTATGACCTGAAAAGGCGACATTGTGAACATTGCACACCAGCGACAGCTCACCCGATTGACCTTCGGTTACTGAAGACCTGGTACAAGCACTACAAGCACTTCAGCTCCCATTACCCAGCGAGCCTGTTCCACCCCCCACTCCGCCTCAAGCACCAGCTATTTCCAACACCGCCAGTCCACGCCTCGCCTTCCCGGAAAAATTTGATGGATCTCCAGACAGATGTAAGGGATTCTTACTTCAATGTTCCATGTTTGTCAATCAACAACCCATGTTGTACCCTACTGATGAAAATCGCATCGCATTTGTGTGCTCGCTTCTCACGGGGAGAGCGTTGGATTGGGCTACTGCTGTATGGAGAGAGGATAGACCAACCTTCCCTCCATTTAGGGATTTTATTCAACGCTTCAAAGAGGTGTTCGAGCACTCCGTTGGAGGAAAGGAGGCGGGTGAGCAACTACTATCCCTCCGGCAAGGAAGGGGTTCGGCGGCGGATTATGCTTTATCTTTTCGCACTCTCGCAGCTCAGCCGGGGTGGCCAGACGATCCCCTCAAGATCCACTACCGTAAAGGCTTGTCTATGGAGTTGGAGTCTGAACTTGCCTGTCGCGACGAGGGAAGATCACTGGAGCAATACATAGAGCTATCCATCAAGATCGACGATCTCGTCGTACTAACCGTCTGTCCACTTTCCCTATGACACTGGCAACCGCTACCTCAGACGTAGAACCCATGCAAATTGGCTTAACACGCATCAGCGAGGAGGAGAGAGAGAGACGCATTCGACAAAGTCTATGTTTATACTGTGGATTACCGGGACATTTAAGAGCAACCTGTCCTACTCGTCCATCCCGCAATCCCACTGTGGTGAGTTCGATTCCCAAATCCACTGCTAGTTTAGAGATTGCAGTCACTCTGGAGATAAATGGGAGGGTCATTGAAACAGTGGCATTGATTGATTCGGGGGCTGCAGGAAATTTCATCGACATGTCTTTTGCAAAAAATAACAATATTCCCCTTGTTCCCTATGACTCTCACTTGGCAGTCGCAGCGCTAGATGGCCGACCTCTGGGCTCCGGTCGTATCAAATTCACCACTGTAGATCTTCAGTTGAGCACTGGAGTCCTCCACACTGAAACCATCCGTCTGTTTGTTTTCCAATCACCACAAAATCCCATCATCCTCGGACTTCCATGGCTGGAGCTGCACAACCCCTCTATCTCCTGGACTAAGAAACAAGTCACTCAATGGTCAGACTTTTGTCTTCACAACTGTCTTCACAACTTGCCCGTCAAGAAGGAGAGCGAGACTTCCTTAACAGAACCACTCCCCAGTGTCTATCAGGATCTAGCCGAGGCATTCAGCAAAGTGAAAGCATCACACTTACCTTCTCACCGAGCCAATGACTGTGCCATAGATCTTCTCCCAGGATCACAACCTCCCAAGGGCAGAGTCTTCCTGCTGTCACAACCCGAAGCAGAGGCCATGAGATCCTACATTCAGGAGGAAATCGTCAAACGTTTTATTCGTCCTTCCACATCACCCGCATCAGCAGGCTTCTTCTTCGTCAAGAAGAAAGATGGAGGTCTTCGTCCCTGTATCGACTATCGAGCTCTCAATGACATCACAACCAAGTTCCGTTATCCTCTACCACTCGTCCCGGCAGCTCTCGAACAACTCAGACAAGCAAGATATTTCACCAAACTTGATCTTTGTTGTGCCTATAATCTCATCCGCATTCGTGAAGGGGACGAGTGGAAGACCGCCTTCTCCACCACGACGGGGCACTACGAATATGGTTATGCCGTTCGGCCTGTCCAATAGTCCCTCCATGTTTCAGGCTTTCATTAACGATGTTTTCAGAGACATGCTGAACCAAAGTGTAATTGTTTACATTGATGACATCCTCATTTACTCTAAGACTTATGAGGAGCACGTTAAGCACGTCAGAGCGGTTTTGAAACGTCTCATTCAACACCAATTGTATGCCAAGGCAGAGAAGTGCGAGTTCCACCAAGAGACCATCTCCTTCCTCGGGTATGTGATTAGCTCGGGAGGGGTCGCCATGGACGAGAAGAAGGTACAGGCGGTAGTTCACTGGCCCCAACCTACTACTCTCAAGGAACTACAACGCTTCTTAGGTTTTGCCAACTTCTATCGGCGGTTCATCCGTAACTTCAGCAGTGTCGCTGCCCCTATGACGTCCATGATCAAAAAGGGAACCCAATGATTAACCTGGTCCTCAACAGCTATAGCAGCGTTCCGCTCACTAAGAGAGAAATTCACGTCCGCTCCCATCCTGCACCATCCCGATCCCGAACGGGAATTCATAGTGGAAGTAGATGCTTCAAGCACAGGCATTGGGGCAGTGCTTTCACAACGCCAGGGGGAACCTCCCAAGCTTTTCCCCTGTGCGTTCTTCTCCCGTAAATTGAACTCTACCGAGCAGAATTATGACGTTGGCAATCGCGAACTCCTCGCAATGAAGGCAGCGTTCGAGGAGTGGCGTCACTGGCTGGAAGGGGCTAAACATCCGTTCACTGTTCTCACTGATCATCGTAACCTAGAATATCTGAAATCAGCCAAACGACTCAATCATCGACAAGCCAGATGGTCACTCTTTTTCACCAGATTCGATTTCAGAGTTACTTATCGGCCAGGCTCTCAAAATACCAAGGCGGATGCTCTTTCTCGACTCTATGAGTCAGACCTCCTGTCACCAGATCAAGAACCCATCATTCCATCCACTATCATCCTCGCACCTGTGCAGTGGGACATACTAACCGAAATCACAGAAGCCCAGGTCACCGAGCCACCACCGGCTGAAACCCCACCCAACCTAATGTACGTCCCACTGGCCCTAAGACAGAGTAATACAAATGGTACACAATAACCCTAGTTCTGGGCATCCAGGTATAACGGCTACAATACAACTCCTCAACAACAAGTTCTGGTGGTCTTCTATACGAACGGACACCATCACGTTCATTCAAAATTGCACCATCTGCAATACCTCCAAATCTCCGCGTCAATTACCTGCCGGCCTTCTTCATCCATTACCCATCCCACAGAGACCATGGTCACACATCGCCATCGACTTTGTGACGGATCTACCACTCTCTCAGGGCCACACTACCATTCTCACGGTAATTGATCGTTTCTCTAAAGCCTGCAGACTGATACCTCTTCCCAAACTCCCCACTGCCCTGGAAACGGCTGAAGTTCTTTGCAATAATGTATTCAGATTCTATGGTCTACCAGAGGATATAGTCTCTGATCGGGGTCCGCAGTTCACCTCCCGAGTCTGGTCCGCTTTCTGTCAACTACTGAACATTAATGTCAGCCTAACCTCTGGATATCATCCTGAAGCCAACGGTCAAGTGGAGAGATTAAACCAGGAACTCACCCGCTTCCTTCGTTCATATTGCCAAAGGAATCAGTTCGACTGGAGTCGCTATCTGTTATGGGCAGAGTACGCTCAAAATTCACTCCGCAAGCCATCTACAGGGCTCACCCCCTTCCAGTGCGTCCTAGGCTTCCAACCCCCATTGTTTCCGTGGTCTCTCGTCGTCGGGGCAGGTTCCTCCAGTACCTCGTGGACTGGGAGGGATACGGTCCAGAGGAGAGATCCTGGATCAATGCTAAGGATGTTCTAGACCCTTCACTCACTACTGATTTCCACAGAAATCACCCGGACAAACCTGCCCCAAAACCTCGAGGAAGACCTCGGC